>APFE030136954.1:0-14326 GCA_000404065.3 Pinus taeda
TGGCGTAAGGACCATATCAGAGTGGTCTGAGCTTTTGATGGGCTCTTGTAAGGCGTTCTTTCTGCAAATGCAACCAGACTTTGTCGCCCACTTGAAACTTGTGTAGTACCTGATGTTGATCATGTTGCTGCTTGTACTTGGAATTTTCCAGAATGGAGTGGCGATATATCGACCCGTTGGATAGAGGTGCTCTAAGAGTCAGATTGAATGAATGCTTGACCTGATGGTGCAATGGTGTCCCTGTGAGTGAGGAGAAGATGTTCTTGCCTGCTTTCATGACCATATCCATTTGTTGCTATTACTACGTGGAGGAACCCTTCGCGGGGGTCATGGATGTGGCGAGGATCTTCCCCTTACTTTGGGAGCGAACCAGACAGAAAATGAATTTCCTAGTCTCGGAGATGAGCTTGCTACATTTCTTAGTAATGATCAAAGAGGTGGTAGTAGGTGGGGCTACCTCTGGTATCATGTATAATGAACTACCCAAAGAAATAATAACAGCACGAGGCCTTGACTCATATACAACATGTCGTCTCCATAAGTATGGTTGGCCTAATAGTACATCACAAACATCAAGAGGTGCAACATCACACAATACCTCATATGTGAAGGGCTTGATGTTGTAGGCAAGGCGACATTACTGGCGACTCGAAGATCTCGTCCTTGGTGAAGCCACCCGATACTGTACGGCTGTGGGTGTGGTGTAGTTGGTAGGCCCAACCGCTTCATGACCTCTACTGAAATGAAGTTCTTTTGGCTGCCACTGTCGACAATGAATTGCAGCGGCGAACCCTTCACCCACATTTGTGAGTGGAAAAGACGCTCCCCCTCTTATGGATCTTCGAGCTCAATCTTCTGGACCTTGGCAGTGGCAACAGTGGCGCTGGGCTCTGCATCAATGATTTGCTTCCATTTTTCATTCCCCTTTTCAGATTCTGACTCAAGGTCGGAATGTGCATCTGATTCTGAAGCCTTCAACTCGGCCACCAGCGACTGCTTGGTCCGATACTCACTTTTGTTATGAGTGGGGCTCTTATGGAATTCACACCACTTTCTTGTGTCCTTCTTTGACTTCGTGGTGTTGTTCTTTTCTTGTGGCTTCGACGGGTTATCTTAGGTCACCTAGCCTTGGCTTTGTCCTTTGTTCTTCGGATTCGCAGATCCAAAGTATCGTTTCTTTTGTTTAAACTTTTGCTCGATCTTGACAGCATATTGGTATGTTGTGCTGAGCAAGGAGATGTTTAGGAACTCCATTTCATCTTGGATGTACCTGTGTAGGCAACCACAGTATTTGAGTACCAAATGCAGCTCATAATCCTTGGTACCAAACTTTGTACGAAGGGTATGAAAAATATTTGTGAACTCCGGCACATCTTGGTCTCTTCCCTGCCGCAGCATGGTCCACTTTATGTATTTGTCCTAATAGCTTTTGACAGGGTAGTACTGCTCCTTGATGGCATCCTGGAAAGAATTCCAAGTGGGAGCGGCTGAAAACAGTGAGTTCGTACTTTCATCCTTCTGCTCGCAGTGGTTTTCCCACCAGTCCTTAATGTGGGGGGTTGCTTTGAGAAGTGCAAAAATGATCTTTTGCTGGCTAGAGAAATCATGAACAGAAAAATAGCCTTCTAACAAATTTAACCAGTTATCTACGACATCTGTGTCTATCTGACCCTCAAATATGGGGATTTCAAAATTAACTTGTACCTTAAAGGTTTGTGGTGTTTCCAGAGTAGCTGATGTGTCGCCCATGGGTAGCTGCTGAAGGATATGGGCAAAGTTTTCCATCATTGCGTTCCTTTGTTGCTTGAGGGCTTCTCTGAGCAATATTTTGATAGGATCTCCTACCCCCTTGTCTTTCTTTTCATCTGCCATGGGAGGCCGTTGGGATTTGCAAGGTTGGTCTTGCAAAGGTTCAACTAGTTCAAGCCTTAACTCCTTATATCCCAACCTCATTGGGGACATGCAAAGAAAAACAAAGAAAGAGCATACTGCTCTTATACCATTGATCCATATTTAAACAAGAACATAACAAATTACAGATATAACCATCAATACAGAAATGCAACAGAAATAATACTTCATTTCATTAATGTAAAACACTGAAATATGCTTACAAACAGAAATGGAAATAAACTAGCTAGGGCGATGGTAGCTTATCTCTGAGAAGAGATGTGATGGCTACATGCTTTTGAACTCTATTACAATGAGGCTCAAAGGCCTATTTATTTTTGATAAACAATGGAAAACCCTAAACATCCAAAAACCAAACCCTAGGAGATGAAACGCCAAACTGTGGGCCCCATTTGGGTAAATTGGTACATCAACTTCGCGGGGTCGTAACTTTGGCATACGATCTTCGTTTGACGCGCACAATGCCTTTCTAAATTTCCCAAAAACGTCATTTAGGGCCTCAAAATGGCTCCGAAAGTTCAGGACTCGAAAACTACTAAAAATAGTAAATTGTGCTACAATTAAGGAAACTGAAAAACTGAAAGGGACAATTGTGGGGGTCCAAGTAGGATAAGTGGGTGGCCACCAACATCCACCTAGATCATTCCCCACCCCTTTAGGAACCAATGATCCCCATTGCATTGAGTTCCTCCATGAGATGAGGAAACTTCTGCTAAACTTAGTCCTTGGTGAGCTGTTCTGCAACCTCTGATGTGTCCAGTAATGGAGGGAAGCATGGTCAAGGGCGGTCCACATTGAACACTCGGTGCAAGTGAAGGATTGGGGGAATGCTGTGCATCAAATCATTGTTTCCCACAACCTTGGAACTAGTGTAAGGACCATATCGAAGTGGCATGAGCTTTTGATGGGCTCTTGTAAGGCGTTCTTTCTGAAAATGCAACTAGAATTTGTCGCCCACTTGAAACTTGTGTGGTACTTGATACTAATCATGTCACTGCTTATACTTGGCATTTTCTGGAATGGAGTGGTGATATATTGACCTGCTGGGTAGAGGTGTTATAGGAGTAAGATCGAATGAATGCTTGACCTAATAGTGCAACGGTGTCCCTGTGGGTGAGGAGAAGATGTTCCTATCTGCTTTCATGACCGTATCCATCTGTTGCTGCTGCTACATGGAGGAACCCTTTGCGGGGGTTATGGATGTGTAGATGATATTCCCCTTACTTTGGGAGCGAATGAGACAGAAAATGAATTTCCTAGTATGGGAGATGAGCTTGTTGCATTTCTTAGCAATGATCAAAGAGGTGGTTGTAGGTGGGGTTACCTATGGTATCCTGTATAATGAATTACCCAAAGAAATAATAATAGTGTGAGGCCTTGACTCATACACAACACGTTGCCTTCATAAATATGGTTGGCCTAATGGTACGCCACAAACATCAAGAGGTGCAACATCACACAATACCTCATCTGTGAAGGGCTTGACACTGTAGAGAAGGTGGCATTGCTGGCGGACTCAGAGATCTCATCCTTGGTGAAGCCACCCGATACAGTACGGCTGTGGGTGTGGTGTAGTCAGTAGGCCAAACCAATTCATGACCTCTGCTGAAATGAGGTTCTTTTGGATGCCACTGTTGACAATTAATAGCAGCGGTGAACCCTTCACCCACATTTGTGAGTGGAAAAGACACTCCCCCTATTCTGGACCTTTGGGCTCAATCTTTTGGACCTTGGTAGTGGCAACAGTGGCACTGGGATTCGCATCAATGATTTGCTTCCCTTTGTCATTCCCCTTGTCGGGTTCTGACACAGGGTCGAAACATGCATCTGATTCTAAAGCCTTCAACTCGGCCACCGATGACTGCTTTGTTTGACACTCACTTGTGTTATGAGTGGGGCTCTTATGGAACTCACACCACTTTCCTGTGTCCTTCTTTGACTTCGTGGCGTTGTTCTTTTCTTGCAGCTTTGACGGGTTGTTTTGCGTCACCCAGCCTTGGCTGTGTCCTTTGTTCTTTGTATTCACAGATCCAAAGTCTCGCTTCTTTTGTTTAAACTTCTGCTCGACCTTGACAGCATATTAGTATGCCGTACCGAGCGAGGAGATATTTAGGAACTCCATTTCATCCTGGATGTACCTGTGTAGGAAACCGTGGTATTTGAGTACAAAATGCAACTTAGAATCCTTGATACCTAACTTTGTGCGAAGGGTATATAAAATATTTGTGAACTTTGGCACATCTTGGTCCCTTCCCTGCCGCAACGTGGTCCACTTTATGTATTTGTCCTCATAGATTTTGACAGGGTAGTACTACTCCTTGATGGGAAACCTTCTACTCACAGTAATTTTTCCATTAGTCCTTGACGTGGGGGGCTACTTTGAGAAGTGCAAAAGTGATCTTTTGCTGGCTAGAGAAATCATGAACAAAAAAATACCCTTCTAACAAATTTAACCATTTATCTACGACATCTGCATCTATCTGACCCTCGAATATGGGGATTTCAAAATTAACTTGTACCTTAAAGGGTGTGGTGTTTCTAGAGTAGCTGTTAGAAGCTGATGCGTCACCCCTGGGTAGCTGTTCAAGGATCTAGGCAAAGTTTTACATCATCGCGTTCCTTTGTTGCTCGAGGGCTTCTTCGAGCAAGATTTTGATAGGATCTCCAGCCCCCTCATCTTTATTTTCATCTGCCATGGGAGGTCATCGGGATTTGCAAGGCTGGTCTTGCAAAGGTTCGACCAGTTCAAGCCCTAACTCCTTATATCCCGACCTCATTGGGGACATGCAAATAAAAACAAAGAAAGAGGATACTGCTCTGATACCACTGATCCAGATTTAAACAGGAACGCAAAAAATTACAGATATAACCATAAATACAGAGATGTATCAGAAATAATAGTTCATTTCATTAATGTAAAATACTGAAATATGCTTACAAATAGAAATGGAAATAAACTAGCTAGGGCGATGGCAGCTCATCTCTGAGAAGAGATGTGGCGACTACATGCCTCTGAACTCTGTTACAATAAGGCTCGAAGGCCTATTTATTGTTGAGAAACAATGGAAAACCCTAAGCATCCAAAAAACTAACCCTAGGAGATGAAACGCCAAACCGTGGGCCCCGTTTGGGTAAATTGGTACATCAAATTCCCGGGGTCGTAACTTTGGCATACGATCCATGTTTGACGCGCACAATACCTCGTTAGAAAGATCTATCCGAGGACTACAACTTTGGGAAGAGCAACATCAATTGTTTAAATGATGTTGCTCCAGTTTTCCCAAAAGTGTCGTTTAGGGCCTCAAAATGGCTCCGGAAGTTCAGGCCCTGAAAAATTGCTAAAAATAGTAAATTGTGCTATAATTAAGGAAACTGAAAAACTGAAAGAAACAGTTGCGGGGGTGCAAGTGGGATAAGTGGGTGACCACCAACATCGACCTAGATCATCCGCATGACAACAACAGATGGATAAAGTCGTGGAGGAGTACAAGGACATCTTCACCTCCCCCGCAGGGGTACTACCTCTGCATTGTCAGGTCAAGCACTCCATCGATCTAACCCCAGGTGCATGGTTACCTAATGGACCAATCCATTGGCGCTCCATTATGGAGAACGATAAAATCAAGAGGAAAATTCAGGAGTTGTTGCAGAAAGGTCACATTCCACTGAGTTCATCGCCCTATCGGAGCCCAATCATGTTGGTACAAAAGAAGGATGGGACTTGGAGACTATGTATTAACTATCGGGCACTGAACAAGATCAATGTATGGAATAGGTACTTAATCCCACAGATTGATGACCTTCTGGACCAACTCAAAGGGGCAAAATGTTTCAGCAAGATCGACTTGAAGTTCAGATATCACCAGGTATCAATTAAACCCTCCAATGTGTGGAAGACTGCCTTCAAAGCCAAGGAGGGCCTTTTTGAATGGTTTGTTATGCCTTTCGGGTTGACGAATCCTCCTGCAACCTTCATGAGGCTTATGGATGACATCTTGTGGCCATTCGCCAACTCATTTGTAGTGGTATGCTTGGATGACATCCTGATCTTCAACCAAGGTTGGGAAGAGCACCTCCACCACATTCGACAGGTTCTCCAAACATTGCGGCAACACAAGTTGTGTGCCAATTTGGAGAAATGCACTTTTGACATGACCCAGGTTTAGTATATGGGATATATTATTGATGAACAAGGGGTGCATGTGGATCTAGTCAAGATCCAAGTCATTTGAGATTAGCCAGTCCCAACCACTCTAAGAGAGCTTTGCAACTTTCTGTGTCTTTCTAATTTCTATTGCAGGTTCGTGTTGGGGTTCTCTCATATCACTTGGCCCTTGAGTCAAGTCATCAAAGGAGTGGAAACAAATTTCTTTTGGTCTGAATTTCAATAGTAGGCATTCACAGAGTTGAAACATCGCCTCTGCTCTACTCCAATGCTCACACTACCATACTTGCTACAACCATTTGAGATCGAGACAGATGCCTCTGACTATGTTATTGGGGTAGTCCTTGCTCAACAAGGGCATCCAATGGCATATCATAGTGAGACACTTTCAGACACAGTTTGGAAGTATCCTACTTATGACAAAGAGATGTATTCCATTGTGCAAGCCTGTTGAAAATGGAAGAATTACATTTTGGGGAAGGAAACGGTCATCCACACAGACCACTGACCCCTACAGTTCATACAGATGCAAGGGAAGTTGCAGAATGATTTTCATAAGAAGTGGTCCACATACCTGCAATAGGTCCATTTGAATATCAAGTACAAGAAGGGTAGCACAAATAATGTTGCAGATTGCCTCAGCCGACCACCGATCATGGCGTTAACCACCGTGCTCAACTCTTGTGGGCACAAGACTTCTGATTGGCCACTTCTCTACAAAAGCGACCTAGAATTCGACCACACATACCATACACTCTTGGAGGGTCATGAAGTTCCAGATTTTCACCTCCAAGATGCTTTTTTATGCCACTTGAGACACCTTTGTGTTCCTTTTGGCGAGCGTGCGAAGATGATTTGGGAAGCGCACTACAGTACGGCCACTGGGCATTTCGGGGTCGAGAAAATGATGGCAGTATTGCAAAAGTATTTCAATTGGCCGAATCTTCGACAGGATGTTGGGAAGTACATCATATCTTGCACTACTTGCGCCATTGCCAAACCGACCATCAAGAAGTAAGGTCTCTATACTCCACTGCCTACCCCTAGTCAACCCTAGGAATCCATCTCCATGGATTACATGTCTGGCCTTCCTTCTACTAAGCATGGCAATGACTGTGTTTTTGTGTTCATCTACAGATTCTCGAAGATGGCCATTATGGCGACCTACAAGAAGAGTATCACAGTAGAAGCCACTGCTAAACTCTTCTTTGAATGAGTGTGGGTACACTTTGGTATCCCACAGTCTATCATCTCAAATTAGGACAAGATGTTCCTCAGTAAATTTTGGTCCAGTCTCTAGTCGATGTTGGACACCAAGCTCACCAAGTCCACAACTTTCCATCCCCAAAGTAATGGCCAGATAGAGGTTGTCAACAGGATGATCGTACACATTTTGTGCATGTACAACTCAAAGCATCCATGCACATGGGATGAGAGCCTCCCCTATGTGCAACACAACTATAACTAGGCTCTCCACAGCTCAACTGGCCACAGTCCTTTTTAGGTGGGCTTGGGATTCTTGCCACTATGTCCCATTGATGTGGCCATACCATTTGCAGCAACTCAGGTGGATTCAACTCATGTCCAGTCCAAAGCCGATAAGGCAAATAATTTCATTGAGCACATTCAACACATCCGCCAATAGGTCCATAACACATTGGAAAAAGTCAATGCTAAGTACAAGCAACGGTATGATCAGCATCAGGTGCCACACAAGTTCAATGTGGGTGACAAAGTTTGGCTACATTTGCAAAGGGAGCGCCTCGTTGGGCCCCACCGCAAGATTCACCCACTTCGATATGGGCCATACACCATCACCAAGGCTATGGGAGATAATTATTTTGAGCTCAACATTCCCCCATTTCTTTGCCTGCACCTAGTGTTCAACATGGATCACCTTCAGCCATACTTTCCATCATTACTGGACACATCTGACATTACAAAACAACTCACACCAACAAAGTTAAATCCAGACTGCATGGAACAAGTTACAATTGATCGGATCATGGACACATAGATCAATAACACTCGCCAGCAGAAGATCTAACTGTATCGAGTTGTCAAAGCCAACCAAATCCTGCACCAAGGAAAATGGCTCACTAGGGACCAAGTTCAGCAGAAGTTTCCTCATCTCATGGAGGAACTTAATGCAATGGAGACCATTTCTTCCTAAGGGGGAAGGAATGATCTAGGTGGATATTGGTGGCCACCCTCCTATTCCACATGGACCCCCACCATTGTTTCTTTCAATTTGTTTGTTTGTTGTTTTTTTTTCCAGTTTCCTTAATTGTAGAACAAATTACTATTTTTGGCAGTTTTTCGGGTCCTAAACTTCCGGATCCGTTTTGAGGCCCTAAACGACATTTTTTTGGCAATATTCCTTCAAACAATTTTACTAATATTGCATTTTTAGTTGTAGTCCGCGGAGAGATCTTTCTAAAAAGATATCATGCGTGTCAAACATAGATAATATGACCAAGTTATGACCTCGGGAAGTTGGCTACCCAACTAACCCCAACGGGGCCATAAATTCTTGGTGTTACATCTCCTCGGGTTAGGGTTTTGGTTGTTTAGGTTTTTCTCTTATTGTTCAATAATAAAAAGGCCCTTGAGCCTCATTATAACTTAGTTTAGAGGCATGTAGCTGCCACATCTCTTCTCAGAGATAAGCTACCATTGCCCGAGCTAGTCTCATTTCCATTCTGTTTGTAAGCATATTTCATTATTTGATATTAATGTAAGAGTGTGTTATTTCTGTTGCATCTCTGTATTTATGGTTATATCTGTAATTTGTTGCATTCCTGTTTAAATTAGGATCAAGTTCACTTCTAGATTTTAGAAAGAGTTATTTGCAGGTTTGGATACAAAGTTGGCCTTCAACACAACTTATCATATGCAGATAAATGGACAGACATAGATGGTTAGCATGATATTGGAAGACATGTTGATAATGTACGTCATGCATCAACAACGAAAGTGGGAAGATCATCTTCCATTGATTGAGTTTTCTTACAACAATGGGTACCAGGAATCTTTGAGGATGAGTGTGTTCGAGGCATTATATGGGTGGAGTTTTAATACTCCCATTAGT
Organism: Pinus taeda; assembly: GCA_000404065.3. Taxonomy (NCBI): domain Eukaryota; kingdom Viridiplantae; phylum Streptophyta; class Pinopsida; order Pinales; family Pinaceae; genus Pinus; species Pinus taeda. The sequence goes on from APFE030136954.1 coordinate 9,168, forward strand.
TGGAGTGATCCCATTAATAGGGTGTTGATTGGACCGGATATGTTGGTAGAAATGGAATAGGAAATGCAGGTAATCAAGAAGAATCTGAAGGTAGCACAGGATAGATAGAAGAGTTATGCAGATCAAAACAAGATGTTTAAGGATTTTTAGGTTGGGGAACTAGTGTAATTGTGTATCAATCCCAATAAGAGCTCCTTGAGGATTGGATCATGTGCCAAGCTAGCACCTCGATTTTGTGGACCTCTCAATATTCTTGAGAGGATTGGACTAGTAGTGTATCGACTTGCATTGCCTCCAACAATAAAAGTCCATGATGTTTTCCATGTGTCATTGCTTAAGAAGTATGTTAAAGATGTAGATCATGTGATTGACTAGTATGTATTGTAGGTGGATCCAGAAGGAGATCTCTAGTCAGAACCTCAGTGCATTTTGCAGAGAAATATGCTCATGCTCCAGAACTGAGCAATCAATTAGGTTAAAGTACAATGGAAGCACTTTGGGCCCGACGAAGCAACATGAGAGATGGTTTATCAAATGCACGCTACGTATCCTTCTTTATTTGTTATTGAGCGAATGCTTTTGGTATATGTACATATGTATATGGATCTAAATATTGCCATGAGTTGTGTTATAAAGCTCCAATAAGCAGTATGGGTGTCATGTCATTATGGTTGGTATGTTGTTATTTGTCATGTTGGTTATGTTGGTTTGCTTTCAACAAGTTGATTATTGTAAATACTGCAATGGGGTAAGTTATAAAGCTCCATGGGCAGTATGTTTTGCCTACATAAGTTTTTTTGGTTGTAGGTGTTGTTGAACACCGAGGATGGTATTCCCCCAAGGGGGAGGGTTCTGTAACAACCCTGGTCAAAAATCCATGTAATAAAGTTAATAAAGGAAAAATAAAATCTTGGTCACAGACACATATTCCAAGATGAATGTTGGGAAAAAACATAGTGATGGGGATCACTTGTGATTATCTATTGGCTAAAGAAATCTACAAAGGCAATGATAAAGGCTTTGTAAAGGCATGAGGCGTTAAGTGGCATTTTATTTATGAAAAATTGAAATTAGGAGAAGAGGGAGATGTAAGGTCGCAGTTACATGTGAGGAGGAAAATGAAGGAAAATAAAGGAAAATGAAGAAAATAGAGGCCTCATAAATATAAAGGCTTATGAGGATCAATGGGTACCTTTTATCAATTCAGTTTTGGAGCTCTCTCTATTTTCTCTCTCTCATACTCTTGGACACTTATAGTTTTCTTGGAGCACTCTTGGTGGAGTGTGGCATACTTGGGATTTGGAGGAAAAAGGAAAAGGAAGAGTAGGAAAGAACAAGAGGACATTGGGATTAGCAGCTACAACGAGCTTTGCGTGCAAGTATTGAGTTGAATGTATGATTTCCTTGCTAGTTTTGGCATGCATGGCATATGCATGTGGTTTCTTGGTTATGATATGTCATGGGCATGGTGGAATTCTTGGATTGATTGGATTTGCTTAGCCTTTCCATTTCCTAGATAGCCATGGTGTTGTCGGTTTCTTTCCTTTTTTTTTTCTAGTTGGTTCTCATGTTCCTTTGGCTATGGGTTAAGTTACTAGTTCTTGGAAGCCTTGGTCGGAAAAACGCTCTAAAAGCCCCGTAACAACTTGTGTTGAGTTACTAGTCCTGGAAGCCTTGGTTGGAAAAACGCTCTGAAAGTCCTTGGTGGGTTGAGTTACTAGCCATGGAAGCTCTGGTTGGACAAATGCTCTAGAAGCTTGACAACAACTATGGGTTCAGTTACTAATCCTAGAAGCCCTGGTTGGAGCAGACGCTCTGGAGCCCTGGAAAACTTAGGTAGAGACAAATCAGGTGGTGGTTAGTGATGTTCGACCTCGAGGTGGAATCACTGGTTGAGGGTTGAGGTGTTTTGGCCTTTGGAAGCCCTAGTTTGGTTTTGTTGGATGTGTTCCATGAGATCCCACATTCATGCTTGGAATATGGCATGAGGGTGACTGGTTGAAAGAGAGAATTGGTTTAGCCTAGTCTATGGTCGGGTGGTTCCTGGAAATCCAAAACCTAGATTCATTTTGAATATATTAATAATAGATTCTTTCCTCTTGTATTTGATGGGTAAATATACTTGTTTATATGTGGTTTTTATGGTTTTTATATCCTTGTTATTTTTGTTGGTTATATGCTGGTTATGAGCATGTTTTATGATAGTGATGATGTAGGTCTCTCCTCATGTTTTGATTTGTAAATGAATGAACAATTAGTATATGACCTAATAGATGATAATGCAACTAATGTGGTAAGGAATTATTGGGAATGGGTCCCCTAAGGTCATTTTTGGGGTTAAAAGCCCAAGCTTTGGGACAGAAAGCCCAAGTTTTGTATAAGAAGTGTAAAATCTCTGCATTTTGTGGACCGCGGAGTGCGAAGATGTAAATAGTCATCAAGGGTTTTCGCCCTTAGTTTATGTAACTTGTGTCGGCTTTATGAGATCCACCCATGGTCAGTGGACCATGGTATTGTATAAAAAGGGAAGTCCTAGAAGAGTCTAAGGCAATTCAGTTCAGTTGAGTTTTGATATGTTTTGAGTCATTGATGGGTTTGTGAGGGCTAAGAGGAAAGAGTCTTAGTGTGGGAAAGAGGCTCTACAACTAAGTGCGTAGAGGCCTAGGGTAGAAGTCTGCAGCTGAGTACACGGACCCTTCCATCTATGTGCGCAGGCGGTTAGAGTTTGTAAAGAGGATCTTAAGCATAAATAAAGAGAATTATTATGGAATTATTTGTGTATGATTTGTTTTACTTCTACATATGATTATGTTATGATGAATACTGGGTTTATGTTTTAATGCTGTATTGATGCGCGAATCTGTATGTTTTGCTTTGTTATATGAATGCAAGTAAGAATATTTGTTTCCGCAAAGATCATCTTAACGCATGTGAAGTTATTCAATACTTAAGCTAATCTAGGTAAAAACAGAAGTAAAGAGTAATTATAGAGGTGCGTAAGTGTCTGATCCACCTATATGGGGTATGTGAAGGATGATCATAGACCTTCACAGAGGTTTGAAGGATGTATAAGAGAAGTATATCGATAAGCCCTAAAAGGCTTATCAACTTGCGCGAAGGAAGGTTTAGGGCATTAAACAACATCACTACCATCTATGGGTGTAGAAACTTGGTTCCTGCATCACCCCATACTGCTTCGGGTGAGACTTCAGTCTGTTGGCATTATGGGACAGGTTTGGCGCTATGGCACAGGTGTTGTCCTTGATGGCAACTCACTCTGGTGATAGATCACAGTTCAGGCGCTCAGAAAGAAGATAAATATATATACGCAGGTTCACTTTGACGAAGCCTCGTATACACGCGGGTTGGACCTTCCCAAGGCGCGTATGCATATACATGCACTTTCATGCAAGGAAAAGCACGTACGTGTGGGATAACTTATTTTTGGTCCGTGGTATTTAGTCCTTGGTATTTGAACCTATGGTTTTGGGCCATGGTATCTTGTCATAAGTGTTGATCCCAAGTATTGGGTCCATGGTATTGAATTGTTATGGTTTTTGGATCGTGGTATTGTGAAAGGCCTAAGGCTATAAAAGAGGAAGGAGATCATTTGGCAAGGGACTATCTGAATTATTGAATATCTAATAAAGTGCTAGATCTAGAGTACTGTGATTGGGTTATGGTGTAGATCTGGATCTGAATGAAGACGGAACCTGAGCGCAAGGAGAAGGATAAGTTCTATTGATGGGTCAAAATCTTAAGGCTTGAATGATAGTATCTTTGTATGATTTTGATATGTTCTATGTGGCACTTGCTTGATCTATAAATCTAGTAATTTGGGTTAATTAATGTTTGAATGTTTGAAAGAGTGAATTATCCTTTATAGATCTGTACGCAGGTTCAATGAAGCAAAGGCGCGTATACACGCGGGTTCTGTGAATTAAAACTGCGTATACGCAGGTTGGTCCAAACACAGAAGCGCCTACATGCAGGTTTCTGGTTCTTAAAGCAGCGTACGTCCCTTGAATTATCTTCTAGCTGCTTCTGTTTATTGCTGCAACGTTCTGGGTTCAGAATTTGGTGTGTGTTTACTGTTACTATGTTCTGGGTACAATTATCAAAGAAGTTTCTATTTGATTCAGTGTTAATTGGTGAAAAGGAGATTGTTTGATACAAAAATTCTTGATGTTTGATTGATGTTCATGGATCCAGTCTGAAAATTTATGAAACGTGGTCCTTGGAAGCAAAGAGAAGGTTGTAGCCTTTTGCAGTTAGTAGCCTACGTACTAGTATCCCAACGAGTACAAGAGATAAGGGGGTTGTAGCTCCCTTCCGAGAAAAGCTGGAGAATGATAGAGGGTTGTAGCTCTCTGTAGGTAGCAACCTGCGTACTGGTAAAGGACTGCACCAGTACAAAACATTGTAAAAATAAGTTTCTAAATAAAGGAAGATAGAGACAAATTGCAGCAGGTGGTTTTCACCCACATTGGGTTTCCACCTTATATCTTGTGTTCTTGTGTCTAATTGTTTTATGCTCGGTTTCAATGTTTCTAGTTACTGTTTATTTGATTATGATATATAGATTAATGATCAACATCTATAAGATAAATTAAATTATAAGTCTGCATGGTATATGCGGGTTTCCTTATCTGTAGTTGCGTATATACGCGGTTTTCACTAACTGAAGTAGCGTATACGATCTGGGTTTGAAATAATACTGATTCACCCCCCCTCTCAGTATTATTTCCAGCAATTGGTATCAAAGCAAGTCCTTCAGAAGAAGCTTGATCGCTTGAAGGAAGATCTACCATCATGAGCAACTACGAGAGAGAAGCATCGGTAATGCCACCAATTTTTGATGGGACCAACTTCGTTTATTGGAAGGTAAGAGTCACAACCTATCTTCAATCTCTTGGTACAGAAGTCTGGAATATCATAGACACAAGGTACACTTTTCCATCAGCAACTCCTACAGATTCGGTTGAGAAGAAGTAGTTTGAAACAAATGCAAAGGCTGTCAATACTCCATTAGGATGTCTATCTCAATAAGAATTCGTCAAGGTTATGCAGTATAAAACTGCAAAAGAAATATGGGACAAGATCGTTCTGAGCTATGAAGGAGATGAACAGGTAAAACGAGCAAAACTTCAAACCCTCAG
>APFE030136964.1:533-135113 GCA_000404065.3 Pinus taeda
GGCTCGTGATGAGACCTCTTATTCTTTGAGATATAGTGTTTTCTTTGGATTGTTTCCCTGAATGCTGTGATTTCCTTTAGCAAGGAGGAAGTCAATTTTCTTTCCTTAAGAAAGTTCTGGATGACAATAATAGAGCTTCTTTGGAAGTAGTTGTTTCTACAGGGACCCTTTATTTTGTTATTGATGCCTTTCATTGTACTGACGTAAAACAATTCCTTCACTAAGATTGCTTTCTTCAAAAAAAAAATTGGAGTTGAAAATAGTATCATATCTGGATTAAAGTTCTATTGATAATAAAGATCAAGTTTCAAAAAAAAAAATTTGTCATTCATAGAAGCAGAAGTTCAAAATCTTGATAGAGAAAAAGGTGTCTTTTGTAAATGTCAAATGTTGTTAACCAAAGCAAACTTTATTTACGGAGAAAAATACTTAACAAAGTGAGAGGTAGACATTCCCTAAGATTATGTAGAGAATAGGGATGATCTCTTCTCTTATTTTTCCTATCAACTATTAAAAGTAAATCTAGTAACCTAACTAAACTACTCCTACTCCTATCCTAACTATATACAAAAATTTGACTAGGTGAAATGATATTTCCAATGGAGCCACCTTCTCATTTTTATTCCTACCCGTATGTAACTTTCCAACGTTAGTGTTAAGAATGGAACTTTTCTTGGACTATTAATGTTGGATGAGGAATAAAAATGTATAACTTCAATTGGAATCTTGTCCGAAATTTCTTTCTCGCAGAAACTTCTTTCCAACTGTATATCTATTGGATCATAAAAATAAGGATGAATTTCTGTTATAGCTTGATGATCTCGTAATAGAGGAAGTTATGTACTTCGTTGACGAAATTTAGCTTTCCAAAATGGTAGCTCGTCTTTTGGATGTTCTTTGATAAGGTGCTTGACATACCAGAATAATCTATCAAAAGTCTGAAAATTTAAAACACAATCCGATTTTGTACAAAATGAGTGCAAGTGAGAACAAAAAAAATGATTGTTTGTACAAATAAAGTTATAGCACAATTGGGATTGGCTTGTAATATTTTGTTGTTCACAAGAACTGGCCAGGTCTTGTGAATCAGAAGACAAATTATGATTGTGAACAGGCATGGGGGTTTCTTCATGATATGAATCATAGATCGGGATATTGTCTTGGTCAGTAAAATCATGTGAATGCTCTTTGGCTCTGAAATGAGGATTGAATGATATGTTTTCCGAATTAGAATATCTCTCATTGTTTGAGCTTTGATGGGTTACTTGAGATAAATCAATAACATCATCGTTGGCAAAGTAACCATCATAACTAATTTTACAAGTTTCCCCAGATTCTTCCTTTTGGTCATATATTTTCAGACAAGGAAATTCAAGTGATCCTTGCTTGGAAACAATCAAAGGATGTTCTATAGCTATCTCTTTATTTTGAAAATCTAATGATGACTTATTTGAATTATCCTCTGCGTTTTTTGAAATATCTTTAATGTTGAGAGGGGAAAAGTTATCATCACTAAAAACATCAGGATAAAGAGAAAAGTGTGATTCTGAAGCAACGCATTTAAAAATATCATCATGAAAAAATCTTCGTTCATCAAATTCAACATAGACATCGGGTTTTAGATCATACCTTTGTGTACTGATACTTTTTGAAAGAGAAATAGTTTGTTGTTCTAACCTTGACATTTGCATTTGTTGACTTGCAACGATATTATCTGACCTTGTATCAAAATCATCTCCTGGTTCCAAGGCAGGCTTCCCTCCAGCGTTCTCGCTTTTGTCTTCTTGTATTAGAGTATGGATAACTCCTAGGCTTTGGGGACTTTCTTCACTATGAGTGATTTGTATATTCAAATTGGAGTTCTCGTTCATATTAAAAATAAATGAGACAAAACTCGAACTAATTTCTGCTTGATCAGATATAGGAGGCAGGGAATGTTCAGCATAATCTAAAGATTCTTCATCTATGAGTTCACTTTCAAGATCGTACTTTAGACAATCAAAATGAAATCGCATATTAAAATCCCTAACAGATTCATCTTGTTTCCGTAGATAATCAATTTCATCATATACCTGGTCATAGTCATAACAATCAAATTCAAAAATGAAATTCTTGACGAATTGGTCCCAGCTGTGAATTGATGCAACTGGGAGGGTTCTGCACCATTTTCTAGCTTCCTCGTGAATGTAAGAGTAAAAATTCTGCATAAAACGCCTTCATCAATTCTTTGAATATCATAACTTGAAACTCTTTGAATAAACTGAAGAGCATGATTAAAAGTAAAAGAGTTATTCTTACCATTGAATTTTACCTGAGACAAGAGTCTTACCACTTCAGGTGGAGTGTTGGAAGAGGTAGGAACATGGATGCAACTCCAAATGGGAAGTTTGTGAGAAGCCATCCAGATTCAAATGCTACGATTGAAAATCATTCCAACAGACACTATGTTCAGGCCCTCCTTCTCGCGCCAAAAATTTTGAAGCCCTGAAAATCGGGTCGACAACAAGGGGGATACCCACCCGGTCTAGACCTTGGTTGGCAGCTCCTTATCCGTTTGGTATAGCGGGTCTGACTGGGGATAACGGGACTAGTTTCCCGATCTGGGGTGTGTGTGTGTGTAGAGTTGAATAATGTTGATCTAAGAGTACTTTAAAGCTAATCTAATTCAGATTCTTTAAACTAAATCTATGCTATCGTAATCTAATGAGAAACAACACATCAAATCTATGCTAACCCGGGATGTATATATTCTATTATGCGATCTAAAGAGATTTCAAACAATAACTGGTAATAAAGATCATTCAACTATCATAAGAATAGAAATCATTCAAGATAGACCACTTTGCATAAGAAGTTAGGCAAAACAATTTTGAACAGCATATCACATAATAAGCCATTCATATGTCAGACATAAACAATATGACTCCACCATACAGAAGTGCCAAATGGTAACCCATACATTCATGCAATAACATATAAACAACTAAAAACTATAAATCACTTAAAGAATATAAGCAGAAATTGCCAAGAGATAAAAGTACCATTTATGACTAATTCTACCCATAAGCTTCAAGCAAAAACGATCTATCTCTACTTGTTCTAACATCTACCAAGAGTACAAAAGTGCAACATCAGTAGCAGATATCAAAATGCAAATAAAAATAAATCTCGATCCATCCATTCATCAAAACCTCCTCTGAGGGTGCAGAAGTGCATGTTCCGAGGATAAGTTTTTGACAAATCTCTGGACCCTTCTCTAAATTCATGAGAAGGGTTAAAATACTACTTCCTAATTCTAATAATAGTTTTTTTACAAAATTTTAGGATACGGTTCTCAAATGACCGTCCTTTTTCTAATCTAAATAAAAAGAAACAACAAACTTCTAAAAATAAGCTACTTCTCAATTTGGTCCTTAAAACTGCAAGTGTTCATCATGGACTTGAGAAGAGTCGGTTGGCCGACTTCTGCGCTGAGCTGGGCTGCGAAAACAGAATCTCTGAGAGCTGGCACTACTTTCTCGGCTGAGTTTATGATGCATTTCACAGTCATCCATTGACTGTGTGGCTTGACTAAGTATGCGCAGTAACACTCCCAATTCAACCTGTTCAATGCCTGGATCGCTTTTCCCTTTTCCTTCGCCTTCTGCTTCCATTCTGCCTCTAGTTGTGACTTATTTGGTAGGTACCCCGGGGTGGTTTCTATGATTAAGTTGGCTCTGTGTAAATTCTCATTTACACAGTCGATAAGAATGCTTGCCTGCGTTGCCGCTGTCTCTGCAGCCTGTTCTGCCTGCCTGATTTGATCGTCCCATTTGTTAAAGAGCAATTCCTTATCACTCTCGTTTATTCTGGGTGCATTTGCTCTTTTTCCTTCCTCTCCATCTTGCCAAGATAAATATTTTGTCACTCATCTGTCAATCTGGTCATTGTCACTTCGCAAGTCCGCCACTTGATTGGTGAGTTTATCGTTCAGTTCGCAATAGTGACTCCATTGCGATATCCTACGTCCCAACTCTTCCTGTTGCTGCAGAAGTTGCTCATTTAAGCCAGCAGATTCTGAAACAAATTCGGCAAGCTTAGGCTCATCTTTATGTATTTCTTGCAAAGCTTGCAACTGCTTTTCTTTTTCGTCTAGGCTTCTTTGATAGCTTATCTGCATTTGTTGAAATTCTTCTTGTAACTTCTCGAGTTGTTTGGACGCTTCAATACTAGCATTGGCTTGTTGTAGCTATTGTTGTAGTAGCTGTATTTGGTTTTCTTGTTCCCTCAATAGTTGTTGAACTTCCGATGCCTTGTCGATAGTCGCAGAAGTGTATGCTCCTGTAATCTGAGACAACTTTGTGAGATTTTCTGTCGAGTTGTTGTTGGGGTCTTTCCATAAGACGTCTAAATGTTCAACATCCTGTGATAGTGTATTCTCTAGCTTTCTCCTCTTTCTTTGTCTCCTCACAACTGCTTTATGTTGGGGACTATAGAATACATCCAGTGGGGGAATTTCCTCTACACTAAGTAGAAGCTCATAAGGTGGAGCGATATGACTGTGCCCAGTTTCTGTGACACTGCTGACTATGGTCGAAACCATTTCTTGTGTTACCTGTGTATTTTTCACAGGTGTACTTGGGGTTGCTCTTCAAGGCTGATTAGCTCGTTGAAGTTTTCCCATTCTTTGTCTAGCTCTGTCGTGACGAGTGGCGCTTTAATGACGGGAGGAGGGACATCTCTTAGCGGGGAGGCGATAACTTGCTGTTGCGACATTGCACTTGACTGAGCTGTATCTTTAGCTGTTTCTTTGCTTTTTCCTTGTTCGCTTCCAGACTTTTTAGAACGTTCAGGCGTTCTTTGGGAAACGTCAGATTTGGATTTGGAAGTACTAGAGTTTCCAATGAGGCTGACGCTGGGAGTCGGTTCTCTGGCGGGCAGTCGCAGCTTCTCTAGAGGAACATTGGCCAGCCTTCTTTCCCTATATAACATGAATCTTTGGAGGTCATCTGGAGACAACCTCGACCGAGCTTCTCGCAAAAATTCCTGGAGTGAGCTTCTACCGTGAAACAAATCATCAAACAAATATTTCTTTCCGACGAATACTTTTATTCTAACACTTGTAGTGAAATCATGGGCAACATTATTTAGGTCAAAAGGTCGAGCGAGGAATTTAAATAGCTGTAGAGACGTCACATTCTCCACTTCGGCGAAAGCGTGTCCTACATCGAACAATTAGAAGGCCCCAAAAGCTACAGGAAACTGAGGCCATATGGCCTTCTTCTTGTCTTTTAGTTCTTTGGTCAGGCCGCCTTCTGAGCAGGTCTGATAGGAAATTTCCTTAGCCAAAAGTTTTTCGGGGACATATAGAGGTAGGACATGTGGAGGTACAGTGCTCCCAAACACTCTAATATAAGTGAACCATTCTTCCTCGAATCATCTTGCGATGGGGATGATGTCTATTTGCGCTTCGGGTGAGCACCTCGGGGGTTGTTCATCATACATCATCCTATATAGGGGTAAGATAAGCCCGTGGAAAATCTGATAGAAGTGAGGGGCGAACTGGGAATCCCATAATACTTTATGATAAACATGAATAGGTGACGGGTCCTGGGTAGTCCATTTCCAACCCATAGTGGGGAATTTAGATACATAGCAAATATAATCCATAATATAAGCAGACATAAAAAGGAGCATAGACCCTTTAAGACAAGGATCTTTTAGACCGGTAATTCATAATAGCAGAGTATAGATTATCAGAAAATATCTTGGCCCAATCCACGATATCGGCGTTTGTGGCAGCGTCTATGAGTGGTAGCCATTCAGACGAAAATTTATTTATGTCTGGCATCCCAAACAGCCTGCAAAGCATGGCCGCAGCAAAATAATATGGAGAGGTGAGGGAACCAGTGTTGTACATACCGTTTTTATCCCTTTTTAGCGGCTCCTCTCTTCTGGTCCATTCTTTAGTGGTCTCTGCCAGGTTTGGGTTCTCTGCTGCAAATTTCTTGACAAATTGTGCATTGTAGGTCGTCTGAGGCTCAAGAAGATGATAAATAAGCTTTAAGTCTTGCGCGGCGAATGATCCTATGAGCCCATGTCTCTGAACCTTGAATTGTCTGCCTTGTAACTCTGCATTGTCAAGTATCCACCTGATCATATCTGTATACGGTAAAATTTTGGGTCTAGCTACTATTCGGTGAAGAAATGAACATGCCAGCTCCTCTAAGGATGCCTCGGAAGAGTTTTGTGAGCCCGCGGCACTATCAACCTTCATTACTTTAGGATTTTCTTCCTCCAGCAGCCTATACATGCCTTCCCATGTCGAAATTCCTGCGTCCCTGTTGCATGCAGTGTCTGTATACAAAGGCACCATCTCCTTCGTATTTTCCTTCGGCTTTATGTTTCTTTCCCATTTGCTCCTGCATTTGGCTTTGAATCTTCTTAACTCTTCGTTCCTGCAGATTACAAGCGAAGTGGAAATGACTGATTGAGAAAGGTGATGGGAGAGTTTTAAATGCAACGGACATATCAAATATGCCACTTTACGTGAAATAATTCTTTACAAAAGCACGTGTCTTCATTTCATTTAATAACTGACAACTAATCCCTTTACTATCATTAAAAGCGCATGATCTGGGGTCAGATTATGGTAAGTGGCTTTTCTTTGAATGGCGCGCCCGAAGGATTCGTGATTACATGATTCATGATTTGCTTACATAACATTGAAGATCGTGCCATCGCAAATCGCGCCAATCGCAAATCGCAAGATCGCAGATTGCGCCATCGCGGCGATCGCAGGTCGCAACATCGCAGGTCACAGAAGTTTAATGTTTGTCAAGTATTGCCAGTTTATTTCTGCAATATGCGATCTCACAATCGGTGTTATTGCAGATCGACAGATCTTGAGGTTTTTTCTTATGAGCATTACTTTACTGTGATGCGATGTTAGGCTTAACACGGGGGTCTTGCGCATATCAATATTATAGGGGAATGAAGGCATTTCCTATCCTTTTTTGCAATGCAATTTTTAAAGACCTTTACCTTATCGTAGACTTAGGTTAAAAAATATTCGAAAGACCTCTATAAGCATATGATGGTAACCTTATTTTGAAGAAAGGAAAACTTGTTTTTTCTCAAAATTAAACTAAGGGTCCCCATTCATTTATTATTTTGGACAAACACTTAAATGAAAAAGGGGGGTTGTTGTTAGCCACAAAACCTTTGCAAAGCGCACACCTTCATGATCGCCAGATTCATCAAACGCTTCAATGATCTCAAAGAGGATTATCAAGCAGACATCAGGTCCAAAAGGAAGAAGCTGGAGAAGCAGAAAGAAGAGATCGAGGCTCTTAAGGAGAGATGCACCCACTTGGAGGAATCGATAGCCCACATTAGGACTTTAACCCAGAGCATGCAAGCTGAAGCCTCGACCAGGGCCAGCGCAAGAAAAGAAGCTCACCCGGATGATTCAGTCAACCAGCAGCAACCTTAGGATGTATGCACTGTAAATTTTGTTGGCTAGCAGGTTCCTTTGTTCGACAATATAGCCGTTACCTATTTCATTCTATCTACCGTTTCTTTAGCAACAAGGATCAAGGGTCTGCGCACCCATTTTGGATCCTCTCCTCCATGTTTTTCCCCTTACATGTAATCAGACATAGTCCTCGAAATTTTTATAATATATAAGTAACCTATCTTGTAAAAAAAAAAACAATAACAAGAGAGGACTTCCCCGGATGCGGGTGACGTCTCGACATTCAATGATTTTCATGCAGCATAAAGATCCCAGGTACTGCCACCTACAAAGCAGCGTGGCGTCCCAGATCACAATCGCTCGCTTAGGGAATGTTTTTATGGCTGTAGGACAGGGCAGGCCAGCGACATTAATGTAGGACGCGCCTCGAAGCTGCCTGTGGATGGTTAAATACATGGCGCTTCCAAACGTTTATTCCACCCCCAGCGTTCAGGTTTCTGGGTATAGGTTTGGTTTTCAGTTATGGTGTGAAAATGAGAATGCGCCTGTCTTCAGAGGCAAGATTCAGGCTCGCTCGGGTTTGAATTTGAAGCACCTCGAAGTCACCTGTGCGCTCCATAGGGGAATTAGTTCAGTGGCTTGGGGTAAGTGGTCTGTTATCTGTAATATCAATTTTGTCTGTGTTTCTTCTCGGTATCGGGTTTCAATTGTCTGCACTTACGGGCCTCAGGTTCAATTGGTATATTCCTCTGGTTCTAGGTCCTGTCCCTTTTATTTTTCTGTATCTGTTCCGTGGGTTGGAAAAATGAAGCGCCACGGGAAGCGGATTCGCTCGGGTGACTGCCCTGGCAGAGGCAAGCGACCCTCAGTCAGTCCTCGTGCCAACCCAGCCCTTTTGCCCATCAACCTTTCTTCCTCTCCTGAGGACCTTCCCCACAGAAATCCTCCTCGCAAGCCTATTCGCAATAGTGCCTTTCAATCTACCCATTTTAAATTCCAGAGCAATTTGAATAGGCCTTTGATTTCTGCTCAGATCACCATTCTCATGACGGAAGAAGAAAACCAAGTTACCCCTCTTTCCTGCATTGTGCCCAACCCCTCTCACAACAGTGAGCGCTCCTCGGCCGAGGATTCTTTGGGTATCAAGTAGGAGATTGAACCTGGTCTGCAGGTTAATTTGCCCCCTGTTATCCCTCCCCTGGTTGACTGTGACCCAATTGAAGTGGAGACCGATGCAGGAACCGCGGACCTCGACAAGGGAATGGAAGGCAAGGAGCCTCTCAGTCATGATGACGCGTGTCAGAATGCCGAGGAGACTCATGGGGAAGCAGAGGAAAATGATTAACGTGCGTCGCGGTTTTCCTCTTTTTATTCTTTGGTGGGTGCTCAAAAGGAAATACCCAGACATTTTGGTCATGGTTCGGCTTGACGACATCAACTTTAGGTTATGGTCTCCCACTGACAAAGCATCTGTTCTCCTCCTGGACATTTGCTATCAGTTTTGCTCATCTGTTTCTCTTCTTGTCTATCAGTCTATGTCCAATTGTAATGCCAATTTAGTTGGTTGTATGTCTTTGTTTTCCCCCAGTTCGCACAGTTATGGGGTAGTTTTGTAATGTTGATGGCTCTCGGGTTCCCGCCCTTGCAGCCTTCGCTATATATAAAAATATTTTGATTTTCAGTTAATGGAATTAGTTGTTACAGAGAAAAAAAAAATAACAAGAGAGGACTTAGGTATATTAATAATAATAATAAAGGTGACGAATGTAATAATGGAAATATTATTAACAATAACAATGTTCACCCCAGTGATACTAATATTAATCATCCTAATAATAAAGTAAATTTATTGAGTTTTTCTTTTCCTCCTTCGGTCTCTGGACTTTTAGAGAAGGGATTAAATTTTTCCCTTGCTCCAAAGAAAATTTTGGTGGCTGATATTATGTGCAATGTAGAATATGGGATGAAGGGCTTACCTGACAATATTAAAGATATTAATCAGCAAGATTGTGTCGCTATCCTTAGGAAAGAAAACCCCCCCTAAGCATAACATCAACAAGAATGAGTTCGAACCCCTAAAATTACTGAATAGGAACCCAGACATCGTCATTTTAAAACCAGAAAAAGGTTGGGCTACGATCATCTTTCACTAAGAAGATCATTGTAAGAAGATGTTGTATCACCTGATCAATAACGGAAGCTATAGAAAGTTTGACAAGAATCCCTTGAAAAAGATTTCTAGATTGGTTGCTCTTGCTATTAAATCCAGTAGCTCTGTTAGCTCATTTAGCCATAAGCTTATCGAGTGTAATCCTATTACTCCTAGGATCTATGGGCTCCCTAAAATTTACAAAGAAGGGGTCCCCCTTAGACCCATTGTCAACACCATAGGAGGGCCTACCTATCTTTTAGCTAAATATTTAGCCATGAAGCTTAAACCCTTGGTAGGTCAGATGGAGTCCTTTTTCAAACTCTACCTCATTTGTTAGTGAAACACATGATATGAAATTTAATCCTGGAGATAATCTTGTTAGTTTTGATTTTGTTTCCATGTACATTATCATCCCCATCAAGGATGCCCTTGATATGATCTTTCGCCTTACTGATCCCGACACTGCCAGATTAGTTGAGATTTGCCTCACTTCTACCTTTTTATGTTTTGAAGGTGAGTTCTATGAACAAGCGTGTGGGGTGGCCATGGGTTCTCCCCTATCCCCCATTTTTGCAAATATGTTCAAGGAAGACTTTGAATCCAGAGCCTTATCTTCAGTTGCTTTGAAACCTAAGCTTTGGAAAATATTTGTCGATGACACCTGCTCCATATGGCAACATGGGCTTGAGAAGTTAGATCTATTTTTAGAGTATCTTAATAATCAGTCTGACTCCATAAATTTCACCATGGAGCGAGAAGTTGAGGGTTGTCTTCCTTTCCTTGATGTCCTCATTTCAAGGAAAGTTGATGGATCTTTCTCCCATCAGGTTTATCGTAAAAATATTCATACTGAGCAGCATCTTCATGCGAGTTGCCATCATTTTCCTACTCAGAAGATATGTGTTCTTATCACGTTAGCCACTCGTGCTCTACAGGTTTCAGATTAAGACCACCTTTCTAATGAAAGTCCCATCTGCTTAATGTCTTTGTCCATAATGGTTATCGTAGGTAGTAGGGTGTTAAAGCTTTCCTCAAAGCTAATAAGGGTCCTAAGGTTAAGACTGACACTACTGATCGTCGTGTAGGAGTTCACCTCCCCTTCATATAAGGGACGACTAACAAGATTGCGAGGATCCTGAAGAAGCATAATGTTCCCTCTACCTTTAGACCCCTCAACACCATTAAGAGCTCCCTAAGGTATGTTAAAGACCAAGTGAACCCTATGGATTTGAAAGGTGTTTATGTTATCCCATGTTCATGTGGGACCTCATACATTGGCGAAACAGGTCATTCTATTAACCAAAGGACTAAGGAACACGTTGCGGATATCAAGCATGGGAGGACCAAATCTTCTGCTTTGGAAAAACATGCAGTGAAGACCAAGCATCATATATGCATTGAGGAGGCTAAGGTCGTCGCAGAAATCTCTCATTTTCATCACCATAAGTCTAGGGAAGCCATTGAAATTGAGAGGTCGTCTAATAATATTAATAGGGACGACGGTTGGAAAATTAGTAGCTGTTGGATTCCTGCCCTCCCTTCCTAGTTTTTCTCCTCTTTGTCTGGGCTTTTTTATTTTTACGTTCTATTCCCCCCTTTTCTATTCTTCCTTTTATTAATTAAAGAGGATTAGCCTCTTAGTTTATTTATTTATTAATTTTTATTAGTAATATTATTTATGTATTCATTATTAGCATTTGTTTATTTATCGCTTTTACTATTATCATTTATTATTATTATTTTTAAGAACATATTCTCTTTTTATTTTTATTCCCTTTTAAAATTTATTTATTTATTTATTTTTTTAAGAACACCTTCTCTTTTTATTTTTTAATTCCATTGTTAAAATTTATTTATTATTTTACCTTCGCCATTTAATTTCTAGTTGTAATTATTATTTATTTATTCCTTTTTTTTATCGTTTTTAATCCTGATTATTTTTCCATATCAATACCAAATAAACAATTAAATAAGAACAATAAGTATTAAGTAAGGGGAATGAATAAATAAATTAATTAATTGAATAAATAAATAATTATTAACTATTTAAACGATTTAATAATTCCCTAACCTAGTCAAATATAGTTGTTAGGTTAATAATATATAAATAAATTAAATAAATAAATGATTAAACATTATAATTTTCCCTCCTTGGTCAAATTTAGCCGTTTTACTCTAGCCGTTAGGATGACCTTTTTTCCTATTTAACCTCCTTCTAGGATCTGTCTCTTCATCTTGTCTCGAAGATGAACCACACTAGCTGGTTCGAAACACGTCGACCAAATATTAACAATGTGATTTTTTCCGAAAATCTTCATGAATTAACAAATTATGGATCACAAAAGCTTGAATTCGAAGATTATAAGTGTTTAGCATTTGCTTGAAAATTGTGACAAAGAAATGCGTGAGGCCTGCAAAGCCTTAGACAGCGGTAAGAACTTTGTCAAATGGTTACTTCCTATAAGAAGGCAATGCAAGAATCTTTATGTCAGAAGCCTGGTAATAAAGACAAGGCTGAGGAGTATGAAGAAAATATTAGCTGAGGCTGAGGAGTATGTTAGGAAATACAAAGAGGCGGCCAAGATACCTCCACCTAGAAGAGTGCTAAGACCATGATCTAAATCTCAGTCTAAAACAAAACTCATCAACCAGTGCCTACTGAACATAAGGATCCTACACCTAAATCTCCTAAGGTTCAAGCTTCCACTAGCAAAGCATCTAGCAAGAGGAAAAGGAGGCAACAATTTATTGTTTGAATTTTTTTTTTAGTTTTGTGCATGACCGAAGGTGATTATGTTGCACAACAAGGGTAATTTTTTTGTTTTCAAGTTACAGTTTGCATTTGATTAGTATTTTGAAATGGTGTTGGATATCTGGAGAGACCTATAGTACTATGGTTATGTTTTGTTAAAACTTGATGGCGTGAAAGAGGCGCTATTGAAAGTTCATCTATGTAGTTTCTACACAGCCACTACACAACTCCTGTCTATAGATTTATACAAGTGCAAGGAAGATGCTAGTTTTCAAATATTGAAGGAATGAACATGTATCAGAGGTGGGAGTCAAATCGAATGACTAGTTACTAGTCACATGCAACCTTTGGGAGGAAAAGGTGCCAACATTGTCGTTACCCAACTGCTACCCAGTCACTGCGCAGTCTGCAGCCAACTGTCCCTGTTTTTACTGCTTTTATTCATCCATGAGGATACAACTCAAAGATATATATGCTTTTAGAGATTTAGTTTTTTTTAATAAAGTGATAAGCAATTTTTTGTTTTTTTTTTATCAGTTGAGGAAAAACCCTTGAAACAACAAAAAGTTTCCTCTTTTTGGTTTGATTTGATCCATTGTATGGATCAACGATGAATTTCATCTAGATGATTTTTACTTGCTACAAAATTTTTATTTAAGTTGGAAAATAGATGGAGTAGAGGTTGTTGTTGGTTAGATATTATTCTGAACTATTGCAGACACATGTGTGTTGTGATCTTTATTAATGAATATGCTTGATGTTGAAGTTATTCCAATTACTATTACAGAGATTCTTGCGATATGATGCTTTGAAATTATCCTTCTCCAATGTATTTTTGATCTTATTTATGTTTCTTCTTAGTCTTTTTAAAGGTATAATGGAACAAATACATTAGAATTAACCTTGTATTCTCTTATTTAGCTGTACCAAATGATTTAGTTGTAAACATAATGTATTATGCCTTTAAATGTTTTGTTTTTCCCTCTTTACATTCACTCATTGAAATTGCAGTAACAAAAGTTTCATTTGTTCTGTTATAGTGGATTAGTGTTTTTATGTTTATGTTCCACTGTACTACAAATTGTTTTCCTATTCAAAGTATGTACTAGACAAGCCTTTGTGTATGCAATTGGCTGGGAAATGCATCAGTATAATGAGAAAGTAAAGTCATGATCACATGCATCAATTATTCCAAAACCCTTCACCAATTCCGAATGAAATTTTAAAAAACACTTTTCATTCTGGTCTGTGTGTTGTATGTGCTTGCAAAGTCCCCAATTTATTTTTTACTAAGTGAGGGAGCCCCCTCTAGCTAGAAAAAACTAGTTTTAGTTAAAAGCGGTTTTGTGGTTACCTTTGTGAAACTACCTTTAGCCTAGTAGAATTTAGGGAGTGCTAACACTAGGGAGGTATTAATAAACATGGACATTTTGAAACTAAAGAGATCTCATAAGAAGAGTCATATTTGTAAGATATCATTTAAAATTATCTCTTTGCATCATACCAACCAACATTGTCACATAGCAAGGCCTTGACTAACATGTATATATCTCCACAAGATCATATCATAATGTTGGCGAGACCGATGACTGATAGACATCATTATCTCTTCAGGGACACACCCCACCCAGATGTTCACAAGGTGTGTCCATTTACGACAATTCCTATCTTGGAATAACACATTCTCAAGGAATTTCCTCAAAGAGTATCGGAAACTAAACGCTTACAATCCTCCATTCTTTCTTCATGTAGTGAAGACAATAATGATATGTCTATCTCTCCCTCTCAACTAGGGATGATATATCAACCAACCTGAGCATATTTCCCAAATACACAAGCTTCTTATTAGGCAGATATTTTGTCAATATGTCAACTACTTGTTCAACAATGGAGATATATTGTAGTTGTAACACTCCATCTTGCACCAAATTTCGTATGCAGTGATACTTGTTATTTATGTTCTTTATCTTTCCATGAAACATTGGGTCTTCAAACAACCTTATAGAGTTGGTGTTGTCACAATGTATCACCTTAGGGTCCATCGGTCCTTCGAACAAGTTGGACAACAACTTCCTCAACTAGGCAACTTCTCTGCTTACTTCACAGGATGCAATATATTCAACCTCAACACTTCTCAAAGCAACTGATTCGTTATTTCTACTTATCTAGGATATCAATGAGGATCCCAAACTAAAACATTCTCTAGCAGTGCTTCTCTCATCCATCTCACTGCCTCCCCATTCAAAATCTATATATCTGATCAAGTGGACATCGTTCTTTTTATCATACTTCAGGCAGTAGTGGATTGTTCCTTGTAGATATCTTAGTATATTCTTGGCTACTATCCAATTTTCATGCTTGGGCTGGAACTGACTAAGAATATTCACTACAAAACAAATGTTGGCTTGAGTGTTTACCAAATACATCAGTGAGAAAACAAATTGTTTATACCTTGTCGGATCCACAGGGATTAAATCAGAACTTCTTAGCCTCTTCAAATTTGTTATCATAGGGGTCTTCATAGGTTTGAAATCCATCATGTCAAACCTTTTTAGCATCTCAATCACATATTTTCCTTGACCTAGATATATCTCATTGAGTGCTTGCCAAACTTCCAACCTGAAACAATAGTGCATCAACCCTAGATCCTTCATATCGAATTATGCTACCAATTACATTTTACACTCTTGAATATGACCTACCACACCTGTCATGAGAAGATCATCCACATATAGAAGAATGATTACGGGCTCATACTTCACAACCTTGATATAGAGATTCATATCAACAGAACTCTATGAGAAGCCCAATCTTTGTAGATATGTGTCCATCCTTGCATAACAAGCCCTTGGTGATTGCTTAAGGCCATAAAGTGCCTTCTTCAACCTGCAGACATGAGTCTCTCTATCTTTTATTTCAAATCCCAAGGGTTTTTCTATATAGACTTCTTCATCGATAGTATTGTTCAAGAATGTTGTCTTTACATCCATTTGATGGGTGTTCCATCCCATCGATGCTGCCAAAGAGACCAAGAAATGTATAGTTGTATACCTTATTGTCGGTGCAAATGTCTCTTCATAATCAATTCCTTCCTATTAGGAGGAATGCCTAGCCACAAATATTTCCCTATATTTATCAATACTTCCATCTACTACATGCTTAATCTTATAGAGCCATTTGGAAGTTACTACATATTTGTCTTCAAGCCCAGAAATGATTTCCCAAAATCCAAACTCCATTATTGATTGCTATTATTCATTCATGGCATCTTTCCATTCTTGATGTTTGACAAACTCTTTAAAGGTGGATGGTTCTACTTGCTTTAACGTTGTCATTTAGGCTACATACCCTTAATATATTTTAGGCTTCTTACTTTCCCTAAATGTACCCTTGGTTTCTACATGTTCCTCCACATCTAGAAGAATATACTTTAACCAATTAGGTCTCTTTCTACTTGTTGGAAATAGCAACATGAAATGCTAAAGATAAAATTGCTATAAATATCATTTCAGGATAGATTCCAATTTTAATTAGTCCCTGAACTAAAATTGAGAAGTAAAATTTGAATTTGATCCTAGCAGTTGTTTGTAAAATAATTAATTAATTCATCTTGAGTTAATTAGTTGTAGGAAATCAAACATGAAGTCTATGTGAAGACATGCAACAATTTCTCCATTGATTGAGGAAGTTATCCCTTGATTAAAGGAGATCAGGATGAGTTGTAATTAGTTAGCTCAATTAACTGAGTTAAGTCCAGTTATATTAGTTCAAATAGTTTTTTGAATTAATTGTGGGTTCAGTTAGTAAATGCATGCATGCATGTAACTGTTGCACTTTAGATAACTAAATATTCTCTCATAAATGACTCATGCATGTTAGTTCAGTCAGAGACCGATTTGAGATTAGAGGAAGGGACAATGTACTATCAGTTGGAGGATTTTCCTATATAGGAAACTCATCCATGTAGAAGGAATTATCTCCTTCAGGATTGCGTAGTTACTATTGAGCCAAGTCAGCAGTGTGAGGTGGAATTCACACAAGTGGAAGCATTGGACCCTAGGAAAAACTGCGCAAGGAAATAGGAGGCTTGGAGGGCAAAGGAGAAGGTTTGTGAGAAGCCTTTGACTGTCTATGAGCAGCAGAGGGATTGTACTGAGAGTTGGATAGCTTGTGAGCTAAAGCTTTGTGTAATCTGGACATATTTCCACTTGTATGATAATACAGAGATCGGGGTTTTTAGCTGAGGCTTTCCCCAGAGTATTCTTCTGTGTTCATGTGTGATTGATTTCTCATTCTTTGTTATATTTGTTTTGATTGATCTAGCTCAAATTGATTAAGCTTCCGCAAGTTTGTTGTAGAAGTAGATCTTGTATTTTGCTTTATTAAATTGCATAATCTGTTGAACTATAGTGGGAATTTCTACATAGTATCAGAGCAAAGGTGATCAAAGCGAAGAACAATAAAGAAAGAAGGGAGAAGTTTCAAGTTTCAAGTTCCTGATTATAAAATTCAAATCCTTATCACATCTCAAATTTCCCCAATGGTGTTCAACGGTTTAAGACTCGAGTATGCTCTTGATGGCGGCTCGAATTATATAGCTTGGAAGGATCGCATGGAAGTAGTATTAGAGGACAACAGTCTCAAGGAATTCATTTATCAAGAAGTCCCCAAGTCGGCAATATCTAATGCTACAGAATTGGCAGAATGTAAGAAATGTGTGGCTAGAGCGAGGAGAATCCTTCTGGAGGGAGTTCGAGACCACATAGGTTTGAGTATCCATGGGAAGGAGACACCGTTTTCGATGTGGAAAACATTGAAAGATCTATATCAGCGCAACAACAATCATAGGAAGTTGGCGCTGAAAGACAAGCTTCAGAAAATCGAGTGTGAAAAGGGCGACACGATCTTTACATATCTAAACAAGCTCACCACCTATAGCGATGAGCTTGGAAGTGTAGGGATCATGACAACCGATGACAACATGGTGAGTCTAGCTCTCCTCAGTATTCCTAAGAGCTGGCATAGCTACTAAGACTCGGTCAATGGAAGAGAAAAAATACCAGATTGGGAACGAGTTTGGTCGGATCTGATGCAGGAGGAGATAAGAAGAAGCACTAGAGATGGTTCTTCATCCAAGGAGGATGAAGAAAATTGTGCCTTAGCGAGTAAGGCAAAGAAAGGGAAGGAGAAGGTTTCTCATCCCAAATCGAGTTATTCCCATGGTGGGAAGAAGTTTGACAAATCAAAAGTGTGATGCTTTCATTGTCATGAGGTGGGCCATTTTGCAACAAATTTTCCATTGAAGAAATCCAAGATGGGATCCAAGGAAGGATCTGAAGGTGAGGCACTGGCCTCACAGTTCGAGTTTGATTTCACCCTCTTCGCATGCATGGTTTCATCCATGGTGAGATGTGGTTGGTTTCTTGATAGTGGAGCTTCATTCCACATGACTGATGTTAAGAGTTTGTTCAACACCTTAAAGGAGAAAGATCCCCAGATACTCATAGCGATGGGTAATGATGAAAAGTATAGTGTCGCAGGAGTAGGTACAATTGTTTTTCAGATGGAGCATGGAGCTCACATTACCTTGACTGATGTGAAGTATGTGCCAGGATTGAAGAAAAACTTGGTATCGATCACAATGCTGGAATACAAAGGCTATGATGTAGTCTTCAGTAAGGGAAAGGTTTTCCTTAGACACATCACCACGAGACAAGTGAAGCAGATTGGTTCATGAGTTAAGAACCTGTATTCTCTTGAGGTTCAAGATGCATGAAAAGCCTTGAGGAGCAAGGCAACTGTGGGAGACTTGGTCGTTGAGAGGGAGAGTACATTAGCTCTCAACATGAAATGCCAAAAGAAGTCTCAGAAAATTGTGGAGAAGCCACAATTGGTGAAGCAGCTTCAGGAGGTTGTGGAGCAGCCAAAACCAGAGAAGCCAAGAGGTCATCGAGTGGAGGCATCTACTCATGCAAAGACCTCCAATAGGGGGAAATTTTGAGCCAAGTGGGTAGAGGGAGCACATGAATCCATACCTCCAGGTTAGAGGTGGGGCAATGTGGAGTGACAGTCCCACGAAGGCTGGAATAGAGGTAGGATCATTGAGGTACCCAACCTCTTTGATTAGACCTTGCTACGGGAGCCTCAACGAGGAGTAGCAAGATTGGCTGAGTGGGTAGAGACAAATGTGGATGGAGCGACAGACAGAGCTACAGTGTAGGAATCCCAAGATAGTGCAGAGCTAGCAGGATGTAACAATGCGAGAGGCACAAGAGTGTTGCACCAGTGCAAGATGGCACAGAGAGGTGTGCAACGGTGTGAGATGCATGGAGTGTTGCAGCAGCTCAGAGGACACAAATGGAGCGCTTGTCAGTAGTAGAGGGAGCTTCAGCATCAAAGGATGTTGCTAGCTCAACAGGGAGGTTAGTTGGTAGATTTTTTGTTTCTAGATTTGCTGGAGCAACAACACTTGGGAGAAGTGTTGCATGCAGAACGCTTCAAAGGTTCAAGATCGGGTTCGAGTTGAATGATTTTCTTGTTGAGAGGGAGTGTTGGAAATAGCAACAAGAAATTCTAAAAATAGCATTGCTATAAATAACATTTCAGGTACCAATGTTGGACATAGCAACAAGGAATGAAAAATGGAAGTGCTAAAAACAACATTGCTATAAATGGCATTTAGGGATAGATTTCAATTTTAGTTAGTCCCTGAACTAAAATTGAGAAGTAAAATTCGAATTTGATCTTAGCAGTTGTTTGTAAAATAATTAATTAATTCATCTTGAGTTAATTAGTTGTAGGAAATCAAACATGAAGTCTATGTGAAGACATGCAACAGTTTCTCCATTGATTGAGGAAGTTATCCCTTGATTAAAGGAGATTCGGATGAGTTGTAATTAGTTAGCTCAATTAACTGAGTTAAGTCCAGGTGGATTAGTTCAAATAGTTTGTTGAATTAATTGTGAGTTCAGTTAGTTAATGCACGCATGCATGTAACTTCCGCACTTCAGATAACTTAATATTCTCATAAATAACTCATGCAGGTCAATTCAGTCATAGACCCAGTTGAGATTAGAGGAAGGGACAATGTACTATCAGTTGGAGGATTTTTTCTATATAGGAAAATCATCCATGCAGAAGGAATTATCTACTTCAGGATTGCGCAGTTACTACTGAGCCAAGTGAGCAGTGTGAGGTGGGAATTCACACAAGTAGAAGCACTAGACCCCAGGAAAAACCACGCAAGGAAATAGGAGGCTTGGAGGGTAGAGGAGAAAGTTTGACAGAAGCCTTTGACTATCTATGAGCAGCAGAGGGATTGTACTAAGAGCTGGATAGCTTGTGAGCTAAAGCTTTGTGTAATCTGGACATATTTCCACTTGTATGATAATACAGAGATCGGGGTTTTTAGCTAAGGCTTTCCCTAGAGTATTCTTCTGTGTTCATGTGTGATTGATTTATGTTTCTCTATTATATGTGTTCTGATTGATCTATCTCAAATTTATTAAGCTTCTGGAAGTTTGTTGTAGAAGTAGATCTTGTATTTTGCTTTAGTATATTGCATAATCTGTTGATCTATAGTGGGAATTTCTACACTACTCTTGGGGGTTACACAGGTTCATTGGAACCTACTTCTTCATGATTTGAATCCTATTCCTCCCTAGTGCATTGTTCCTCAAATATTGGAAGTTATTCATCCTCAGAGTCAATCAGGAGGTCCTTTGATTTCTTGAATATAATACTTTCATCAAATATCACATTTTGGCTTACTTCTATTTGGTTCCCTTTCTTTATGTAGATCATATGTGACTTTCAAGTGTTACTATAGCCAACAAATATTCCCTTCATGCTTGTAGGATCCAACTTCTTTCTCTTATCTTTCAGAATATGAAAATAGACAAGATAGCCAAATATTCAAAGATGGTCTACACTTGGTCTCTTCCCAGTGAATGCTTCCTCAAAAGTCATGTTGTCTAGTGATTTGTGAGGACTTCAATTTTAAACATATGCAACAACTTTTGCTGCTTCACCCCATAGAAATTTAGGCAAGTCTTGATCATGTGACATGACTCTAATACTTTCCTCAATCGATTTATTATTTTATTCAACAACTCCATTTTGTTCAGGATTATATGGGACGATCATCTCCCTCTTAATCACAACCTCCTTATAGAAATCTATGAGTTCCTTGGATGTGTATTCTCCTCTATTGACAGATATTAATACCTTTATCCTCCTTTCTATATGGTTCTATATGGTTCGGAAAATATTTCCATTTTTTCCTTGAGTGGTCATCAATGAATGTTACATACTATAAAAGACCTCCAAGAGACTTCATATACACAGGACCACAAACATCATAGTGAATGAGATCTAGAATTATTTTGACCTTGAACCACTGCTTCCAAATGGTCTCTCAACATTTTTACCTAATGCGCATCCCTTGCATACTCCTTCATGATCCTCCTTGAGTTCAGGTATGCCATTCAACATTGAATTTAGATTTGGTAATACTTTGTAGTGAAGGTGTCCAACCCTTCTATTCCAAAGTTCACATGGACTTACTTCAATGTGAACAAAAGCATGAGAGAGAGGGGTAAACAATATGTAGAGTCTTCCTAAAGTAATCCCAATGATATTTTCATTTTCATTGCTAGATATTTGATCCCATACCACAAATTTTCCATCTATAAAAGACACTATATCTCCCTTATCTTTCTAGACATGAAATAGAAAGTAAGTTATTTTGCCAACCTAGTATGAACAAAATGTTATTGAGATGGATGTTTCCTCCATTTTCTAGCTTCAGAAAAGTTGATCTAATTCCTCTTACAAGAGATCTCTTCTTATCACCCAACTTAATAGAGTAGGGATATTTTTCTCTTGAAAAGCTCTTTAGTTTTTGTGCTCCCTTTTCATGTGTCTTGATGCTCCACTGTCAATGACCCAAATATTTTCATCCTCAAATGTACCTATAAGTGCTGAGAATAGCCCTTTGTCCTTTATAGAATTCTTGGTCATATTATCCTTGATGGAGAATAGGAGATTCCATAATGACTTGATACCTTGTTTGAGATGACTTTCCACCATAAAACACTGCTTCAATGATTTCTTCAAGGATGTTTTGATCTTCATGATGCCCTTAGCCAACCTTAGCTCTCATACCATGTTGATTAATCTAAAAGGTTGCAACTAAGATGATTTATTTTCAACTTGATAATTACTTGTGATGTATTTTTTATTTTCTTGATTATTAGCTTCTTCTCTTATTATGATGTTGCTCTTACCATAAAATAACTACCAAAACAAGAATATCAACAATACACAAGAACACAAGATGTAGGTTGCAAGACAGGGCCAAAATCTATCTACTTGAGAGGAAAACCCACAAATCTCTTCTTCTTTAAATGACGAAATCAAAGACATCTAGACCAAGACCACTACCCTTACAAGACCAATTATGACCTCCTTGATGATGTACCTCCTCTGTCCAAGTCAAATCCAATCAAATATCTTCGAGCTGCACAACTTTGACCCCCAACTACAAATTTTCATCCTCCACTACGGGTCTGAAATTTTTGGTTGAAGCAATGGTTGCTGCTTCCACACGTGTGAGCAATTTTAGGGCTTCCAAGGCTTCCTTTAACCTTCTCTTGGGTTCCTCCTTCTAAGGCTTGTAGTTGACCTAATAAACCTTCCTTCGGCCTTCTTTCTGTAATTTCCTAAAATTTGATCTTACAACATCAAAACCCTAGCCTTCCTTCTTCACATGTGTGTTTGTGAGAGAGAGAGAGAGAGAGAGAGAGAAAGAGAGAGAGAGAGAGAGAGAGAGAGATTACCCAAATCTTTGTCCTTCATCCTTCTTCACTAGCCTTCTTCTGCTTCTCCTTCACTTAGATGATGAGAAGATGAGTGAGTGTCCATAGGAGGTCGAGTTCTCTCTTATATATAAGCTTCCAAGGAGGAAGAACACACCCTAATGAGGCCATCTTCTTCGCTGCCATGCCAACTTGGTCTTGGAGGGTATTTTGACACATTTAAATACAAAAAATATTATTTTTACAAGTTACAATGTGCTCGATGGGGTATTCTTCATATGAAAATTAATATTTTGACTTCTTGACCCTAGGACAAACCCTAGAAGCACTCAATGGGTGCTTGACCTCTAAATAAAATACCTTGAGCATGAAATGCATGCTACAAAAAATTACAATAATATCTATATATATTATATCTATAATATATATATATAAATATATATATATATATTATATATATTTATATAATAATATATATATATATATATATATATATGATATAAGAATTAAATGTACATTTCATATTTATTAATACCAAACCTAGTTACAAATTTCAACAAGGTGTCGATCATATAGCTAAATTCCAATCACCACTTTACCATCCTCTTGAAACTACTAATTAGGACAAAATAAATAAAAAGTGGAAAAAAACAGAAACTAATTGCAAAACTACACAAGACACATGGAATTATTTGATGAGAAAATGACCTTTGCAAATATGATACTCATCTCCAACTTCGAGTAGGTCGGGCCATCAAAGGGGGAGGAGTGGGGGGTTGTAACAACATGGTGGATTCAAGGAGGAAATTGACTGAGATAGAAAATAAATAAGAATCAACTAGAAAAGCTATGAGATGTGTGCAATATCATAAATTGTCAGCCGACATTTAAAATATCAGAAAGGATAAAACATAAAGGGAGAGACCAAAAAAACCCTCAAACATCAACCAAGATAAACCTCCAAGAGCACGTATTCGACATGCCCAAGAATGGACTAGACCAACTAGATTTGAGAGGGGTTACCCTTAAATCTCCTAAGCAAATTGAAAGATTACAATCGGTCATGGCAGAAAATGGTGCTAGAAAATTATCAAACATTATTGAAAGTATGGACATTGATGACTCCAACCCCACATTATTCTTGGAGATGCTATTCCCATAATATGTAAACTCGTCCACCAATGATTAAATTTGGATCCTAAGCCTTTAAAATGTGGTATAAATTTGATTTTCATGATGACATGCATGATATAGTTATGTTTAAAATTTTGAAAGAAAGCCAAATCCATGCAAGACAATAAGGCAAAGAAAATATTATGCTACACATGAAGGATCTATCTGTCTCTCACACACACACACCCTCCTACTGAATTTAATAACTGCAGAAGAAGAGCTGTAATCAATTGATCATTGAAGTGAATTGGAATTCCCTTAAAAAGAAAAGTTCACTACATATATACACAAATATTCTTAGACATAAAATATCCCAAAAGAAGAAGAAGTCAAAAGTGGGAGACAACTGATTATAATAATACCCTTAATTATTGAAATAGAATCAACTGCTTTGAGGTTGACTAGTGAAACCTAGTCAACTAAGCAACTGACGAGTTCCATAAACCAATAGATACAAACCACTCCTCCTCCTTCCCATCATAGTCCGTATAAAAAAGATAAAGTGAGCCTAAATCACATCCTTGTATATGAAGATAACGAAGATCCTAAGTATCATTGGTTCATATGTGAATAGTTTTGGGATGCAGTAGACATCACTGATGAGACATAGCAAATAATCCAGTTCACTAGTGCTCTTCAAAGAACAGTTCTAACATAGTATATGAATTTCACAGATAAACTAGAAGGGTTTTTACCTGGTTTATGAATTTCACAGATAATCAAACTAGAAGGGTTCTAAATTGGTTTAAGAATTTCACAAATAATCAAACTAGAAGTAATTCATAATTTAAAATGGTTTCCTATCATTTTTTAAGGTAAAATATGTCGATCATCTTCGAGCAAAGCGATTGAATAAAAAGACACAAGTAACAATGAGAAAATACAATAATATGTTTAAGTATTTATTAGTCAAATCTCCTTCCCCCTCAAGGAACAACTCCTAGTGCAATGGTATGTTTCATGATTGTTACAATGAGTCAAAGTACCATTGTTAATGCACGATTTAAAGTAATGTAAATAAGTAATCTAAAAAGCATGGAACAAAGAAACTGACCAACATTGGCCTTCAACCTCAATGTTGATAACCAACAGACACCTAGAAGAGAAATTAGAAGTACTTCAATAATAATTGAGGAATATGGTAATACAAGGAAATGAACTCTATTGTACAAATTGCAAAAGTGAAAGTCATACAAAAGGAACTTGCAAATATGGTGATTCCTTCCAGAAAGAAAAATATGTCCACAAAGTTTAAAATGAATTTTTTTTGAAATTTGTCAAACCTTAGAAAATTACCTTACAAGAGATTGTTCACATGATTTTAAAAAAAAAGAGCCAAAATGGTGTGTAATTTGTGAGGTTCCCAGTCACTCAACATAAGAATGTTCATTACATGGTTGGAAGAATCTCAATTACCATAGAATTTATCATACATAGGATACTGACCCAAATATGCAATATCATACCTTAATGGATATCAAGGACATGAATTATATCAAGGAAGAGTAAGAGGAAGAGGAGGAAGATTTGGAAAAGGTAACAAAGTTTAGGGATGTGGTCAAATATATTTCTTTATATGCCAGAAAGATGATCACCTTTCCCCCAACTACCCATTAAAATGAAGGACCAACCTTAAATTTTGTAGCATTTTTAGTGTAGGGGATCATTATCTAGAAGATTTCCCTACCATGCGTGATCTGAATTGGGGTAGATTAGTAATTCTATGCTAATTCCCCTCATCAAAATATAAAAATGTGCTTGAGGTTGCACTCCAAAATATCAATAAATGCATGAATTTTATGTGTTTTTGCTTAAGATAGTTTCATGAAGAAAACTTAAAACATGAAACCAAAACAATAAATGGAAGCATGCATCAATTAATAATACACCAACCATTGATAAAGGAGTTTACCCCTCCTGGGCTACATCTCCTTGGATCAGCTCTAAATGCTTGACCTTTTCTCATTATGCTCACAATTCTTCGGATAAATAGTACATAAATGTGCTGACAAAAAGAGTGGCTTGTTTCCCCTTCAAGGAGACATTCTTCTGCAAAGAATCCTCACTCTAAGCATATGAAAACCTATAGTTAGTCATGAAACAATCATCAAGCTAAGGGCTCTCAAATCAAGACCCCATACTCCAACTTCCAAGAGCATAAACAAGTACAACAATTCACTTGAAGTACTTAACAAGTCTCTTTCTCCATACACATATAGAGAAAAGAATAAATACAACTGCAAAGCTACTGTAATGGATGCTATAGAAATCATATAGAGGTTGGAATACCCCTACAAGGTCATCTCCATCTTGGAACTCCTCCATAAATTTAATCAACACTCTGGTTGACCAGGGCACCCACATGCTTCACTTTGCAAAAAGCTTATCCACAAGTGCTCCTTTGATCCTAAAACTTGTTCCAAATGGTTTAGAATTCCCAAAAATGGCTATCTAGCCTCTTTTTGCATCCAATTTTGTCGAAAATTGCCTTAGTTCTTCTTCACCTTTGTTCTTCGGAGCCATGAGAGATGAGCCGACACCTGCATTGCCTGCAAATTTGTAGTACAATATCCTACAAATTACATGTTTCACTATGCGACTAAAGAATTCAAGTTTGATGTCCTTCTCGAAATCTGCATGTCACTATGGCTATCCATAACAACATCCTTCCCAAGAATAATTCCAAGAAGATTATTTATAAAATCCTTATCAAGGAAAAGATCCTAAAATGCTTTGTCAAATGAACCCAAAACAAGCTTCACATAGTGAATACTCGTATAACTCGGGTGCTACACACATTTGGAACATACTACATGTGCGCAACTACTCATACAATATTCTTAAAATTATTTTTACGAAATGGAATGAACTTGAATCCTAAATTTCTCCATTCAAATTGACTATCAACAAGCCAAACTAGCATTGTAATGCTTAAAGAAAAACATTGTTGCATATAAGTGATTTATTTATGAACATCACTTTTACAAATTACCCAACTATGGAGATATGCAACTAGTGAAAAAAATAAACTTACAAACTTCAACTGGACAAATAGTCTACCCATTTGTTACCCAACCAGGTAAATGAACCCTCTATTTGAACTTTCCCTTCTTTTGAAGTTGTTTCAGGGATGGTCGCATCTTGCGCCACTTTTTCTGTTGTTGCTTCCTCTTCTGGTGCTTGCATGATTTGCTTTCCCTTACCAAGACGAAGTTGTGGAAATAATTTAGGCACTTCTTGACCTAATGCCCAATGATATTACAGTAAATACAAAAGTTATTTTGGGCTTCTCTCGGCTCATTTGCCTTTACCTTTGGATGATATTTTCTCCTTTCGGTCTCAATTCCAGTAGAAATGTACATATTCTCGAGGATTGCTTTCCTTTTAACGAACTTATCTACACAATGGTTAGATGAAAGGCAAAAGGTGCATGGAAACATTTTCCTTAACACGTTATTCAAATCCAAATTTTTTTTTCCACCATGAAAAGCATTTGATTTAACAACATTCAAATTAACAACATTCGAATTAACAACATTTGACTGAACAGAACGGTTATACCTCTTTCTGTTGTATTTTGGTTTGTTGTCTGTGTGAGGAACTCATGTGGTTTGAAGAACTAATCTTTCCTCCTTCTTCGATGCTTTCATCTCTCTTTGGAGATGTTTTCCCCTTCAAATCATCCTTACACTTGAGGAATCACATGGGAACTAGTTCTGGGTGCAAACTCCAACATGTTGCCTCCCCGTGTCCTCCCTTACGGCAAAAGAAACATGTGACCCATGAACCATCACTAGAAGACCATTCTTCTTTGGCGACATAGCCTAAGCCTTCGTATTTAGGCCTCTCTTTGGTTGCAATTGGATTTTTAATGCCCTGCTAATTTACTCCAAGGCCTCCTCCCTTGTAACCCATCTTGGTCAAGAGTTTGGATCCAATGCATTTACTATGTTTTTCAAAGGTTACAAATGAATTTACACCAATACTTTCAGAGAAGGAATAAGTATGTAAATTCTTACCATTTTCTGCATCCTTTGATTGGCAATACGAAGATGTTTTCAGATTCCCTTTTAATTCGAGATGTTTCCTCTTGGACTCTTCGACCCTCTTCTTTCATCTCCTCAAACTTGGGTGTTGATTGAACCTCATCTTCCACATCATGTGGACAGAAGGTACAAACTTGTCCATCTGCTTTCTCAAAAGGACTTTCTACACTAGCATCTTGCATAATAGTTGTAGAAAAACATAAATATTGTGGAGAAGATGGTGGTTTATCACCATTCTTATTACCTTCTTCCCTTGGAGAGGATTTTCCTCCTGGAGGTCTAAATCATTTACCTTGCAAATTGGTATTCCTCTCTTCATAGAGGACTTTCACCATTTCTGCCATGTCTAAGAAAGCCTTTCTAAAATCCTTCACGTCCTCTGACATTATTGTAGGCTCTCCTCCTTGGGACATGCTTTTTTTGAAGCTTCTACTGCAATTTGAGGTAGAACTTGGTGGTAGATATTGAAACAATCTTGCTCTCCTTTCCAAAACCTTCTCCTCAATGAGCTTTAAAACACATTTACTTGCAAACAATAGTCAATTCCTCCTTGCACAAATAAAAACCATAGCTTTGATACCAACTTGATCTGAATTGGGGCAGATTAGTAATGCTATGCTAATTCCCCTCATCAGAATATAAAAATGTGTTGGAGGTTATACTCCAAAATAGCAAGTAAAAGCATGAATTTTATGTGTTTTTGCTTAAGATAGTTTCATGGCGAAAACTTAAAACATGAAACCAAAACACTAAATGGTAGCATGCATCAAACAATAATACACCAGCCATTGATAAAGGAGTTAAATCCACCTGGGCTACATCTCCTTGGATCATCTCTAGAGGCTTGACCCCTTCTCATTATGCTCACAATTCTTTAGATAAAGAGTACATGAATGTGCTGACAAAAAGAGTGGCTTGTTTCCACTTCAAGGAAACATTCTTCTACAAAGAATTCTCACTCTAAACATATGAAACCTACAATTAGTCATGAAATAATTAACAAGCTAAGGGATCTCAAATCAAGACCCCATACTCCAACTTCCAAGAGCATAAACAAGTACAACAATCCACTTGAATTACTTAACAAGTCTCTTTCTCCATACACATATAAAGCAAAGAAGAAATACAGCTACAACACTATTGTAATGGCTGTTGTAGAAAACACATGGAGGTTGGAATACCCCTACAAGGTCATCTCCATCTTGGAACTCCTCCATAAACTGAATCAACACTCTGGTTGACCAGGGCACCCATAGGCTTCACTTTGCAAAAATCCTATCCAAAAGTTCTCCGTTGATCCTGAAACCTATTCCAAATGGTTTAGAATGCCCAAAAATGGATATCTAGCCTCTTTTTGCATCCAATTTGGTTGAAAATTGCCTTAGTTATGGCTTCTGCCAGTCTCCCCTCAATTTTCTCCTCCAATCTGGCTTATTGCCAGTTAAATTCATTATCCACAGTCTAAACTAGCAATTCCACCATCATTCCCATCATTTTAACGGTTAAAGACTGAGTGATCACATGTGTACTGGAGGTCTGACGGTTAAGGCGACGATTCCGCAACCTGTTAGATATCACAATCGACATACATATCATTATACCAGGCAATCTGCGTAGTCGTTGGGTTATAAACTGCAATGCATAAAACATCGCATCCAAAAGTCTATCGCTTATCAGAACTCATTGCAATTGTGCTTGAACTGGGGGCTGATTACCATGACTTTACGCGATGTGCGATTGCGATCGCATCACAACATGCTTTGCACCGAGGCCGATTCTTCATACTCATCCACCTTTCACTTATATGTGATTGTGATCCATCACAATCACAACTCTGACCTATATCACATTGCATCCCTTCCCTTACCGGGGGTCGATTCTGTAATTTGATCCGTCTTTCGATTGTGATTTCTGATATTTGAGGGCTAATGGTGAGATGCCATTTGGTGCCTCCTCATTCGCTGAAGGCCTTGCCATGTCATCAAGTCAACCCTAAACTTTGACCGGCTCTAGCTTTTGCATACAAGCTCACATTTGAGTTTCAGTCACACCATTGGATTCAGAATGACACTTTGAATTTTTGACAAAATTTGAGCTCCTAATCAATGCTAGATAAAAGGATGAATATAAAAAATGTTATAGTACAAATAGTAGCAAAGCAAGACATATTGAACTAAAAAAACTTGCATGTTGTGACCAGGTTAGGAGCAAGGTGGCCAATTGATGTAGGAGCATCTACCAACCAAAATAATTTTTGAAATTCTTAGGCCAAAAACCATTTACTAAAGGAAGTTAATTTCCTTAATTTTATTCAAATTGTAATCTTTTCCTAGTTGTAAATCTAGAAGGTATCTATGTTGTTAGGAAGAGATATGATTTCCATTTAGTTGCTATATAAAGGGATAAACCTAGCCAAATTAAGAATCTGCTAGATCATATAGCAAAACTCGTTGAGTTTGTTGAGTCCAAGATATTTATGTAATAGATTTTCAATGTAATTGAAGGTATGTAGGATTCTAAGTTTGGAGAGTGTAAGAATATGCAGAAGAGGAAGACTATGCATGAACTATCCAAATTGTAATCTTCCCCTCCAGTTTGGATTAATATGTATTATTTGTGTATTTTTATGTTGTATTTTAGGTTGAGTGTTAAATTAGGCGCATCTGAGATCAATTTCTTGTTTTGTTTTAGAAGAATCATTTTTTTGCAGGTGAACTCATCTTGATTCCAAATCTCGGAGGTCACAAGTTCGAATTATGGCTACCATCTATTAAGTGAAGAGGTATATGATTAAAAAAGTATTAGGTTTGCAAAATCTTGAGTGGTTAAGCAATCACCATCATTTTGAGATGAAGTTTACATTCGAGCTATAAGAAATTTGGGGTGGACCCCACTACAAGTTAAATAAAAAATACAGATCAATCGAATTGTGGATCACAGTTGATCATTTGGATTACAAGTATCTAGTGTGGACCACTTAGTAAATTATACAAGGAGCCATATTTTGGAACTCATGATAGAAGGTCATTTAGTCAAAATTCATCCTGGTACAAAGATATCGAGTTAAAGGAGTAAATCTAGGTTCAAAGGTATCTGGTCCTCATCAAAGTGCATAAATGAGCAACCACTCACATCATCATATATCCAAATTTCTTATTAAAGTGAAAATGTGATATTCATGCTTAGTGTTTCACTAAGGGAATATCGAAATTTTGCTCAATTTTGGCATTTCACATTATTTCACTTAGGGAAAGTAGGCCTAGTGGATCCATACATGATTTTTGGCCTAAGAGGCACTCCAACTATAGTGCTCAACGAAAAATTGTGGGTTGGTGGGATGTGGGGGCCACCACGAAGGCATTTTCAGCCCACATGGAGAGTACACTCTCATTGGATTGAAGAAGGTGGGAGGAGTCGATGTGGGACCACATGGGCAGTCTTGGAGGCAATTCAATAAAAGAAGGGAGGAGCTCTCATTTTGGTTATCATTCATCATTTTAGAATTTGTCTTTGACAAGAGCACGCTTGAGTAATGAGTTAAGTATGCATGTGTTGTTAAGCACACCAGGTGTTTCCGAGCGGAAATCTCAGCGCTTTCTTTAGTGGAATTTGAGTGCTAGCCCTAGGAGGTATTTCTTCTTCATCCCAATTCACACCAATAGTAAGGGGTTGATTTACAGCAGTAGAGAGAGCCATAACAATGCAAGGAGTGCGTAGTCACTAAGAGAGGCACCTTGAGAGTTTGGGGAGTTAAGGGAGTTTTAAGGTGGAGATTTGATGGGAAGGCTTGGGAAGCCTTCTAACAAGGTTTGTAGGAATTTTGGCGGAATTTCAATAGAAATTTATCCAGGAGGTCGAATTTCCCAGCAGGATAGCTAGTCAAGCTCAAGGGAGTCGAAATTCCAGGGTCAAGCTTTGGCCAAACCCTTTGTGGGTTATTATGGGTTTATTGAGTAGAGGCCACAATTAGATTTCAAAAAAAATTTGAGCAGTAGAGAGGGCTCTAGAAGCTGTTCATTTCATGTAGCAATAACATTTTCTAGGAATTACAGTGCAATAGTTGGACCAAATTGACAGATCTTGGAGGAGGGTGATTCATGGATTATTTTTGGCTTTTCTATCTTGCTAAAAGCAATCCCAGGTGCACTCATCCCAGCAACTTGATTGTACACCTTTTCCATTTAATAAATTTAGTATACAACATTGTTTTGGAAACATTTCCATGGCTTGATTATATGTTCTGGTTTTATGATGTGTTTGTCTATTTTTCTTTGAATATTTACTATTAATTTTCCTTAGGGATATTACAGTGTTACCAACTCTCATAGACTTGGCACAACCTGTGGGATCAACTCAGTTTATGACACCAGAGGATAGGCAGAACGTGCCATACTGGAGGCAGAGGTACGAGAGAAAATAACGAAAGTTAGAGCTCACCCCCGATCTTGTGACTACAGAACCAAAGGTAAAGGAAACCAACATGGGGGATAATGAAGGAGACAAAATAGATGATGAGAAGGATTTTTCCCAACTCCAACTGAAGGAAATGCAAGATTTGTCTTAGAACATTAAAGAAATGGGGCAACAAAATAAAAATGGAAACAAGGGTAAACGAATCCAAGGGGATTTCCACTATGGAGAAGGAACTGGCACATCAAACCACTATGCATATCTCTATGCCAACATGCCATTGGTCCAAAACACACTCCCTAGATCCACCATTCCCATGTTCCTACAATCTGGAGCAGGAGGGAAACTAGAGAAGGAGGAAGGACCCTATGGAGACTATTTCCTGGAGTATCAGTCTTATGGGCCTGAATTTGGGAGGGCCATCACTTTCAAAGATTTCTGATAGCTAAAGGTAAACAGAAAGTCCAAGGGACGAAATGGATGAGGTTATATGCAAGGGATAGACTTGCAACACATGTTGGGGAGGATATTTCTCCCAACCTTCGATGGGTCTTCCAAGAGCTCGGCCAAGGCTTGGGTCATGAAGCTGGATGTTTATTTTCCAACTGAACCAAATGATAGAAGTTGAGGCAATTAAGATTGCTATTGCATATGGAAGGGGAAGCCCACGAATGGTGGTTCCACAGATTGACCATGTTGGGACATGTCGGGGCGACTGCCTATGATGATTTCACCAGGAGGGTGTTAGATCGGTTTGAGAGGAAGGATCCGTAAGAGTATTTTGGGGAGATTACTAGGCTCAGGGAGAAAGGGAGTGGAGAAACATACATCTCAGAGTTTCTGCATTTGTTTGCGATGGTCCCAAACTTTTAGAGTCTATGAGGATTTTCATGTTTGTAGATGGGTTAGTAGAGCCATTGCATGGGTTGGTGAGGTCCAACATGCCCACTACATTATAGGATGCAATAGGGAGATTTTGAGACCTACAGGTTTCCCTACTTAGGACAAGGGCGCCATTATCCCCTAGACAGGGCTTCCAGTAGAAGGGGAAGGACATCAGGTCTCCACCATCGAGAGCTAACCAGGGGCATGTGCAGCTGGATGATGAGACCCGAAGAGACCTCATGAGGAGAAAACTATGCTTCACTTCTCAAGAGCCATGGGCACCTGACCATAGGTGTCCAGTGGGGAAGGCCCACTATATAGAGGTCTTCTCTGACAGTGATGGAGAGGAGGAGACTTATTTTGATATGATGGGGGAGGACAATGCAACACCACTAGGAGGAAGACCACCACCACCACCAAGGGGAGTTTCCTTTGCACCGATTGGAGGGGTACTTGCATCACTGCAAGGGGTACCCAAATTCTTGACCATGAGGACCAAAGGCACCGTTTAGGGGAAACATGTCTTAGTTCTGGTGGACCATGGGGCTACCCACAACTTCATTTATGCGTAGCTAGTTCATAGGAGGGGCATCAAAACTAAGGAATTCAAGGGATTATCAGTTCCTGTGCTGGGAGATAGAACATGCAGTGCAATCATTATGTGCCAGCCTTGAAAGTAACCATGGGGAACTACTCCGTGGTAGATCACTGCTTTTTGGTGGATGTACCAGACACCAACGTAGTGTTGGGGGTCTAGTGGCTCTATACGACAATAGACTGGCAGAAGCTGGAGATGGAGCTTGTAGGCCCAGATGGCAAGACCGTGCTGCTGCAAGAGATGCACTCATACCCACCATAGGCTGTTTCGACCGATAGGATGGAGGATCACTTGAGATATGGAGACATTGAGTGGGCTTTGGAGCTGAGAATCTCAAAGGATTGGGGAAAACCCAAGCCACCACATCTAGAGATACATGTTATTCTTGATAGGTATCGAGTGGTGTTTGGGGACATACTGTTATCACTTAGAATTAAAAGTTTGATGCATATAGTTACATGCCCTAGTTTGATGACAAAGGTCTATGTTTAAGCTGTTTTCATTTTTATTTCTCTCACTTAGGATTCAGAGTTTTAAAGGTTTTTAAGCTTAAATTAGACTCTGCTCCTATTGGCTTTCCTCCACTCATCATTAATCCATAGTCATGTCTTGCCTATGCCAAGTCACCTTGTCTTTTAGTGATTCCGCAGCGCAGTCTTATTTTCCCATTTCGCAGCACAATCATAGTCTAGCAGTTTCGCAGCGCGTAATGATTAAGCAGTTTCGTAGCGCATCATTAAAAAATATAACTAACAGCGCTGCGAAATCATGGATTCGTGCATTCCGCAGCGAATCTTTCCTGAAATGTCAAGTCCATAGGTGAGTCAGCATGTCCGTCCACTCATGTTAGTTTGAGTACCTTTTGAAATCATGTCTGAACGTTCATTTGCCGCTACTCCACCAATAGATTTTTGATATGCACGGAAATATCATTCCCAAGAGATTTTACCATGCATAATCCTTAATAATGGTCGTGAGTGTTGCATGAGTGACCAGTCATGTTTCGATTTGAATTTCAAGCGAGGTTGTTCAAGCGAGCCTGATTACAAGCGAGGCTGAATAAAAAGAGGAGTTGTATCGCTGTATCACCATCTCAACCGAAGCTGTTAGAATTTGACTGTGAAGATTTCAAAGTGAAAATGGAGAGAAAGGAGCACAGGTTCGGCAAATGTCAAAGGAATGAACCTGAAGGCCTGGACATAACCTTGAGAGATGAAGGCATGAAGAAGGCGTTTAAAGATGCTGGGTGCTGGAGATTTTGTAAAAAGCTACAAGGAGGGCATGCACAGGTAACCAAAGAATTTGCACTTAATTTCACTGGTTTGAATTCAAAGGTAGCCATGTTAGAGATATCGGTTTCTCCAGAAGCAATAGCTGTTGTAACCGAGATACCAAGAGGACAGGAAGAATGGTTCAAAAATTTTAAATTTGATAGGAATCATTGTAAGGAGTTCTTAAAAG
Source organism: Pinus taeda (assembly GCA_000404065.3). Classification (NCBI taxonomy): domain Eukaryota; kingdom Viridiplantae; phylum Streptophyta; class Pinopsida; order Pinales; family Pinaceae; genus Pinus; species Pinus taeda. The sequence continues at coordinate 35,285 of APFE030136964.1, forward strand.
AGGCATATGTAAATGAGGATTACACAAAAGCAGTGCCCAGGTTCTATCTCAAGGAACATTATGCTCTTCTTCTTACCTGCTTACAGAAGTATTTGACCTGTGAAGGAAGGTACAATAAGGTTTATCCTTATCATTTCAAACTGCTCTTGCATTTTACTGGGAAATTCTCCATAGACATTCCATTTTATTTGTTTCGCAGTCTAAGTAAGATGTGTGATAAGGTGTAGCTGAGGAAAGAGGACTGTGAAACCTCTTTATTTCATCATGGTCTGATTAAGTTGCTGATTTTAGATAGCCTCCAGAAGATAGGCAGAGACTGGAATTCTTTTATCTTCATGGCTGGATTCCAAAGTAAGACTGGTCTTACTCCACAACCAGCCAGAGAGTTTACAATTGCTGAGCTTCAGAGGGAGGTAAAAGCTAAAAAGCAAACCAAGCCACAGCTACCAAAACCAGTCAAACCATTAGTCATTCAAGAACAACCTCAGAAACCAACAAAGGAGAAGACTCAGGGTAAGAAGACTATAGCTGAAGCAAACAAATCTGAAGCAGTCTTAAGGGTAAGGACAAGAAGCCAAATTAATAAAGAAAAGGGCAAAGCTATAGTGGTCGAAGAGAGCCCTGTGTCCAAGGCAAGCCTGAACAATTTATTACAGGCTATTGAGTTAGAACAGTCCAAACCAATTAAGATTGATTTGACATAGTCACCACAGGTAAAGGTTAAGAAAACCAAGGCCTCAAAAAGGCTTAAGTTTGATGAGCCAGCCCAAGAATTTGTTTTTAAACCGAGAAGACCTATGACCAGAAATTTCCAGCAGGTACAGGAAGCACTGCCCAGAACAGAGGAAACAGAGGAAGGAACACGACCTCAGCAAAAGAGCAGCAAAAGTAAAACAACCATCACATCTCAAGGAGATTATGTGGCAGCCATGAAAAGCCAAATAGAAGCAGCTGAAGAAGAGATTAACCAATTGAAGAAATCCGCTGAAGACTTGAAGGCAAAGCTAAGCCGGTTACCTAATAAATGAATTCACTGTTCAGGAAAGGGTTTTGTTTCAAACTTTTGTTAATTTTGCTTAATCTTAGTGTTTTGGAGATACTTAAATCCCTGCTACACATATGAAACATCAAAGGGAGTTTTTGGCAATAAACGATTGGGTGATATAAGTTCTCGGGTCAAAAAGCAAGCAAGTTGTTTTAAATAAAACAGCAGTTTCGTAGCGCGCTACGAAACTGCTGTAGGTGATGATTTAAACGTAGAACAAACAGTTTGATATTATGAGCGGGAGTTTTTGAAAAAAAGACACTTGTCCATCACCACAGCCTACAGCATATCCAAAACATGGCCACGTTCCATACCTTGGGTTATTAAAGGCTCAGAAAAGTGATGTTCATGTTCGAGCAAATAATGGAAAACAGGAGCCGTGAAGAAAGGGACACTTCCCAATACCACGGGGCAGATAAGGATTCAGCGTTCAAAGGCCAATATGGCGTATTTAATATCCAGCTCAGCCAAATCTAAAGAAGACCAGGTGTCAAAGGACGAGGAGTAGCCACTATGGCATGAAAAAGAATTAGAGTCCTAGTTAATTTAGAACTGTTTAAAGTTCCAGTCAGCATTTCGTTTGTATTTAATAGTTAGTTAAATAGTTTATAGGTGTCATTAGAGATAAGGATCGAGTTATTAAAATTCCCCTCATGCTGGAGGAGGAAACTCGAATTAGTTAGAATAAGGATTATATATATAGCTGAGACAACAATGTAATGGGGGTTGGAAAATTGATAGCAGAAGTACTGTTTTAGCTTATGTAAAAACCATTTTCAGTAATATAAAGCATCTACTTTTCTTCTCAGGATTCATGAAGGATTTTTCATGTTCAGAATATGTGTTTTTTTCTTTCCTTAATGTCTTTTTTTAGTTGCATGGATGCATAATCACTCAGAATTCACTGATTGTGCTCTGACTTCATGTATGCATGTGTGAACTGTGGTTTTATGTAAGTTATATTCTGGACATTTAAATGCTAAGTGCCCTGACTTCTATGCAAAGGTAGTGTCCTTGTTTACTGAAGTATGATTGACTCCATAGGCCCAATGGGAACTTATGAAATGTTTGTCCAGCCATTATATCTGTCTATGTTGTTACACCACAAGAGTTAGCCATCTTATCATTAAATCAAAATCAATAACCCCTTTGAGAGAGCCCTCTCAGGCTAAGGAGGCTAAGCCTTAGTCAAAAGCTTGTTTTGAAATAGTTACTTAGAGTCAACCTGACCAGCAGCCTATCAGGTCTTGATTTTGAGATAACACATACCACCGGGACAACCACCAGATTGGGGGTTTGAGCACACTATAGAGTTAGAGTTAGGGGTGTGGGCTGTCATTCACCACCCATAATTGACATCCCAATACTTATCAGGATGAGATCAAGAGGGCCATCCATGAGCTATTGGCACTTGGGCACATCGGACCCAGCTCTAGCCCTTTTTCTTCATCAGTTGTGCTAGTCAAAAAGAAAGATGGGTCCTTATAGATGTGCATTGATTACAGGTTCCTCAACAAGAAAACCATGAAGAATCACTACTCCACTCTCCATATAGATGAGCGAATGGTCGAGTTGATGGGGGAAAATTTCTTTTCGAAGATTGATCTGTGGTGAGGGTACCATCGAATACGGGTGAGGGGCCAAGATGTTATGAAGACAAAATTCTGGAGCCATTATGGGCATTTTGAGTTCCTGGTTATGCCCTTCGGGTTGACCAACACGCCTGCAACATTTTAGTCATGCATGAACCACGTGTTTTGTGGGCAGTAGAGGAATTTCGTGTTGGTGTTATTTGACGACATACTAATTTACATCTGGACGTGGGAGGAGCATTTACAATACCTAGAGACAGTATTGCACATTCTAGAGGAGAAACAATTTTATGCCAAAATTTACAAGTGTGAGTTTGGGCTGATTGAGATGCTCTACCTTGGGCACATCATTGGGGAGGATTATGTCAGAGTGCATGAGTAGAAAATTAGAGCTATCTGGGATTGGTCAAAGCCCTGAAAGTGAGCGAGCTGAGGGGGTTCGTAGGAATTTTCACCTATTATAGGAAGTTCGTAAAGGGTTTCTCATAGTTGGCTGTACCCCTAACCAACTTGACAAATAAGGGGGTTTTCTAGTGGACCACTATATCGTGAGAGGCATTTGATCACCTCAAGGAGGTCATGAGTAGTTTTCCGATGTTGGAATTCCTTGATTTCATTCAACCTTTCGTGTTGGAGTGTGATGCATCAAAAGGGTTTGTGGGTTGTACTGATGTAGATAAGGCACCCCATAGCATTTGAGAGCAGGAAGATACTACCCCATGAGAAAATTTACTCCATATATGACAAGGAGATGATGGCCATCATGCATGCATTGGCCAAGATCATTCAATATTTGTTGGGGAACAGGTTCAAGGTCAAGACCGATCACAAGAGGCTCAGGTTATCTTTGGAGTTGAAACAAATATAGGAGGGGTAGAAAAAGTGGGTGAGAAAACTACAGGCGTATGACTTTGACATGGAGTATGTCAAAGGGAAGCATAACATAGTTGTTGATGTGTTGTTTAGGAGACCATCCACTTTTCCCTTGATGAGCACTACCTCGGACTGGAGGGCACAATTACTAGTTGAGTACTCCAAGGACAAGTTTGCATGTGAGGTCCTTGATGGGTTGGTGATGCATGATCAGTATCAGGTGATGAACGAGGTGATCTACTACCGAGATTATATTTACTTGGTACCCAACTCCCCACTGAGGGACAATATTCTATAGGCCACCCATGATTCACCACTAGCAAGGCACCATGGATTTACAAAGACATATTGGACCATCAGGGAGTGGTTTGCAAGGAAAGGCCTCAAGGAGGATGTTCTAAGGAATATAAGGGGGTGTGACACATGCAAGAAGAACAAGGGAGAACATACATACTCCATTGGTCTACTACAACTTCTTCCCATTTTGGAGGGAAAATGGGAAAGCATATCGATGGATTTCATCACCGGGTTGCCCACTATATAGGGCAAAGATTGCATCTATGTGGTGGTAGACTGCTTGAGGAAGTACGCCCACTTATTTGCCATTCCATCTCGGTACTCGGCCTCACAGGTGGCCGAATTTTTTTTTAGGGAGGTGTTTCGGCTACATGGTCTTCCTAAGACCATTGTCAGTGACCAGGACAACAGGTTCATGGGTGGATTTTGACAGAGTTATTCAGGTTGGTGGGTACTAAACTCACCTCGAGTACCAATTACTACCCATAGATGAATGGAAAAACAAAGATAGTTAACAAGTGGATGAAGGGATACTTGTGTAACTATGTGATAGGGTAGCATAAGGCATGGATACGATGGATGCATTTGGGGGATATTTCTACAAAACCACGCATCACATGTCCATAGGTATGTCACTATTTTGAGCCCTATATGGTTATGATGCATTTTATTTCGCTAACGTAATGTTTGGAAAGAGCAGGGCCCCTAGGGCCAAGGATTGGATACAGGAGAGCCAAGACATTTTGAGGGCTCTGAAGGACAATCTGCAAATGGCCCAGAATCAACATAAGCTTGATGCACACAAGGACAGAGTTGAAAGGAAGTTCGAAGTTAGGGACTTGGTCTTTTTGAGGCTTCAACTATACAGATAGTTTATGCTCATGCAGAAGGGGGCCAAAAAACTTAAACCCCACTTCAATGGGCCTTATTGTGTCACGTGGAGGGTTGGAGAGGTAGCATATGAGTTGGAGCTACCCTCGGGGAGCCAGGTGCACATGGTTTTTCATGTGTCTTGCCTGAAGAAGGCACTAGGGAAGTAGGTCACCGCTGCTACAGAGCTACCGCCTATGGATGATGAAGGCCATTTGGTGTTGGAACCAGAGTCTATTTTGGATACCAGAGAGAGGCACTTGTGTAATAGAGTCATCAAGGAATTCTTGATATGATGGAGAAATCTACCAGATGAGGATGCCACCTAGGAGGGGGAACAAATACCGTAACATATTTCTTTGTAGTTGCTTGAGGAAAAGAAATGTTTTGGTGGGGATGACTTGATATTCCTGCTTAGCGTTTCATTAAGGGAATGTCAAAATTTTGCTCAATTTTAGCATTTCACATTATTTCGCTTAGGGAAAGTGGGCCTACGGGACCCAAACGTGATTTTTGGCCTAAGAGGCACTCCAACTATAGTGCTCAATGAAATATTGTATCTTTGGTGGATATGGGGGCCACCACGATGGCATTTCCGACCCACATGGAGAGTACACTCTCATTGGCTCAAAGAAGGTGGGAGGAAATCGATGTGGGCCCACATGGGAAGCCTTGGAGGAAATTCGATAAAACAAGGGAGGAGCTCTAATTTTGGTTATCATTCATAATTTTAGAATTTGTCTTTGACAAGAGAACGCTTGAGCAGTGAGCCAAGTTTGCATGTGTTGTTTAACACACCGGGTGTTTCCAAGTGGAAATCCCAGCCCTTGTTTTCGTGGACTTCGAGTTCTAGACCTAGTCATGAGTTATTCTTCTGCCCACTTCATACCAGTAGTAGGAAGTCAATTTACAATAGTAGAGAGAGCCAAAACAATGTAGGGAGTGCACAGTCATTGCTAGAGGCACTCTGGGAGTTAAGGGAGTTCAAGGTTGATATTCGGTGGGAAGTATTGGGAAGCCTTCTAACAAGGCATGAAGGGATTTTGGGGGAATTTCAACAACAGTTTATCCAGGAGTTCGAATTTCCCAGCATGAGAGCTAGTCAAGCTCAAGGGGGTAGAAATTTTGGGTCAAGCTTTGGCCACACCCTTCGTGGGTTATTCTGGGTTTCTTGAGTATAGAGGCTAGAATTAAATTCCCGGAATTTTTGGATAAGTAGAGAGGCTCTAGCAACTCTTCATTTCAAGCAGTAGCACAATTTTCTTGGAATTACAACACAAAAGTTGGGATGAATTGATAGAGCTTGGAGGAGGGTGATTCAGGGATTATTGTGGGCTTTGCTAGCTTGCTAAAATCAAGCCAAGGTGTAGTCATCCCAACACCTTGATTGTACACTTTTTCCATTAAATAAAATGAGTATACAACGTTGTTTTGGAAGCATTTTCATGGTTTGATTGTCTGTTCTAGTTTTATGATGTGTTTGTCTTTTTTTTTTTTTGAATATTTACTATTAATTTTCCCTTAGGGATATTACAGAAAAGGTATCTATATCAATGAGACCATCCAGATATCCTAATCTAGCATGAGTGTAAAATATATCTAGGTCTTTGGTACTCTGGATCAAAGAATTTCTAGAGTAAACATATGGATCTCCAGATTTCGGTTTTCACCTTTACTTTTTCATATTGTGTGCACCTTTGCATTTTCCACCATTAATTAAATTTTGGGTTGAGACTGAACAAAGTGTAATTGGTGTTAAGGTTTGAAGTTGATCACCACTACTTCCATGTAGAATTACCTCTCCAAAGTGAGAGATCCAGATCTCATAGAAGAAGTATGAAGAGTATTGATCCACAATTAAGGGAAGGACCAGTAAAAGGAGAATGAAGTGAATTAGAGCATAGTATTTTCTCTTAGGAACAAGTAAAGGAAGGCTTGTAGAAAATGCAGCTCTGCAAGGAGAGATGAGGTGCATTTAGATGACGTTAGAGGCAATGGAGACTACCCAAAAAGAGGACATGAGATGGGAGATGTCAATGGGGTAGAAGAAAAATATTATAGTGTAGAAGAAGGGAAAGAATCAACAAAGAAGAAAATGTTGAAAATGTAGCTAAGATTAGTGCCAAACCCAAGGTGCAGGTGCCTATATATGAAGTTTATTTATATGTTGGTGGATTACTGGATTATATCAATGCCATGAACAAATATTTACATTATGAAGACGTTGATGAAGGGAAAAGAGTGAAGTATGTAGTGACAAGATTGAAAGGGCATGCAACCCTAAGGTGGAATGAAGTGCAAGTAGATTGAAAGGAAATGAAAGTCCAAGAGCAAGATTTTGGACATAATGGTAGCTAAATTCAAAGGTAATTTCATGCCTAAATATTACCAGTTAAATATCTTCAAGCAATTGCATAATTTTAGACAGAAATCTATGTCGGTAAGGGAGTACACTGAAGAATTTTATAAATTAAACATCAGAGTTAGTCATGTTGAAGAGGATGTTGAAAATGTTGTTGGGTACATTAATGGTTTGAGGTATGAATTTGAAGATGAGATCAATTTCTTATCCATAAGGACAGTTGAATATGAATATCAAGATGCTTTAAAATTAGAAGAGAAGATACCTAGAAAACAAATTCAAAAGAATTGAGGAAGATGTCTTGCAAGAGGAAAAGGAAAAAAAGTGGAAAAAGAAGATTTTAGCCTTCAAGAGAGGAAGGTGGAAGTTCTAGTAGTCAATCACCAATAGGAGGTGAATCTAGAGGAATAAGACCTTTCCAAATAGGTATAGGTATAGGTAGAGACTACCAAACTAGATTTTACAAATGTGCAAAATTGGGACATATGTCATGGTAATGTCTAGAAAATAATCTACCAAGTCAAAGAAGTGCACATGTGACAAAATCAAGAGAAGAAAGTGTGAATTTAGTAGTAACTAAAGAAATTTTTCGAAGCAGAAGAGTCATTACTGATTAAGAGAGTTTTGATTAAATCATAGAAGTAAGCTACGGAGCTAGCCTAGATGAAAAGCTTGGTTAAAACTACATGCAAGTCAAAGGGTAAGTGTTTCATAGTTGTGATTGATCATGGTAGTGTAGATAATTCGGTTTCTATTGCAATGATATAAAATTTAGATTTGCAGAGAATAACACACCCTAATCCTTATAAAGTATGATGGTTGCAAAAGGGACTTCAAATTTTGGTGAATGAATAGTGCAAGATGGAGTTTCATATTGGTAGTTATAAGGATGAAGTATTATGTGACATAGTTACAATGGATGTTTGTCATATTTTATTGTGAAGACCATGGTAATAGGACATAAAGGTTATTCATGATGGTAGAAGGAAGACCAACATACTTGAGAAGAATGGTCAAAAACACATCTTGTTACATGACAAGATGAAGGAGAAAAGGAAGAAGTTGGTCATAGTGTGTTGTTAATTAGTGGAAAGGAGCTACTGCAAGAAGTCAAGAAAGAAGAAATACATTTTTTGGTTGGAAAGCCTAAGGAAATCCTTACTAACATAAGTTCAGATTTTTTCGTGAAGAAATCAAAGCTATGTTGGATGAATTTGTTGATATCATTATTGATTATTTTACAAGTAATTTACCTCCTATTAGAAGCATTAGTCATCATATATACTTAATTATTGGATCAAGTCTTCCAACTAAAGCAACATACATAATGATTCCAGAAAAGAATGAAGAAGTGAAAAGACAAGTGTAAGAGCTATTGGATAAGGGTCTCATAAAGGAGAGTTTGAGCCCATGTGTCGTTCCTACACTACTCAACTCAAAGAAGGATGGAGGATGGAGAATGCGTATTGATTCCAAATCCATAAGAAAAAATAAAAATTAAAAATTAAAAATTAAATTAAATAAATAAATAAAATAAAATAAAATTACAATCGGGTACAAATTTCCACTTCCATGCATTGATGATTTAACATACTACTTAAGTAATGCCAAATATTTCTCTAATATTGATCTAAAGAGTGGATACCATCAGATTGGAATAAGGGAAGGAGATGAATGGAAAAAAATCTTCAAAACAAATCATGGATTGTATGAATGGTTAGTGACGTCTTTTGGTATCATTAATGCACTCGCACTTTTATGAGGCTAAAGAATGACATTTTAAAAGAATTTGGTAGTAAGTTTATTATAGAGATGATATCTTTGTATACAAGAAAACAAAGGAGGAGCATTTGAGACATCTCAAGTTAGTATTAATAACCTTACAAAAAGAGAAATTATTGATTAATATAAAGAAATGCAGTTTTATGAAGAAGGAATTGGTATGCTTGGGTTTTGTGATGTTTGTAGAAGATTTGAAGATGGATTACAAGAAAGTTAAAGAAAATATTAATTGGCCTATTCAAAAGAATGTCTTTGAGGTGAGAAGTTTTCATGGTTTAGCAAGATTTTATAGAAACTTTATAGGAACATTAGTAGCATTTGTGCTCCTATGTCAAAAAATTGAAAGAAAGCAAACAACCATTCAAATGGATAGTAGCATTTGATAGAAATTTCAAATTGTTGAAGTAAAAGATAATACTTTAACCTATCTTGGATTTACTTTATCCAGGTGGATATTGGTGGCCACCTGCCTATTCCACTTGGGCCCCCATCATTGTTTCTTTCATTTTTTTCATTTTCCTTAATTGTAGTACAATTTACTATGTTTGGAAGTTTTTCAGATCCTAAACTTCCGGAGCCATTTTGAGGCCCTAAACGACGTTTTTTGGGGAAAATCAAAGGTGGAAACTATGAGATTTCATCTCGATATTCATTGTTAGCAATTGTAGAAATTTTGAATAATATGACACTTATTCACAGAGATTATCCTGATTATACACTATTTGCGGAATGAATGCATAATACATAACCTCCTCTACGTTGATCATCAATTTGCAGTATTAAAGAAACAATCACATGCGCACATTGAAGCATCAATCACACATATCAGCACAGTATGTACTGGGGAAAGCATACAACTGAAAACCCCTCAACTATCTGTATATTATATTGATTGAGAACATGTAACAATACATAGTACAATACTCCTCGCAAGTACTCAGTAATATCTCCACCTATTACACACAAACTAGCTCAGATCTGAATCAATCACAGGTTCAAATATCCTCCGCTGCTTGCTTGCCTCCACTGCGCAATACATGCATGAGAATAGATGAGAATGGCTGATCCAAAATCGTATTTCCCTTGGCTAAACCACGCAATCCTCATTGTAAATAATCAATCCATTGATTGTGCAAATATCATGCACAACTATAGTCACAACTGACAGTTGTCTTGCCCTTTCACTCACCTCTAACACTTGTCTCCACTGAACTGTCCATTCACTGAGTTAATTGATGTATTCCTTAGTTGATTTATGAGTTAATAATTAGTGAATTAATTAATAATTAATTCACACCACTCATCACTAGTGTATTTGTCAGTTAGACTAAATACAACTAGTTCAACTAAGTCAAACTGAACACAACTCCATCAACTCCTCATTCAACTCCACCAAACTCAATCACTTGAGTTCTAACTGAAGTCCATCATGCAATAGCTCAACTAACCCATAAGAAAGGCGTATTTCCTTCTGGCAGTTGCATGTGCCACATCCGTAGCTCGAAATGAAGTGCTGCAAGAGGATAAGATAATGTTTACAGTCCAAATTTTATTAAGAGCTAATAATATTCGATTGTTCTATTTTTAGCCTGGCAGTCTAAAAATAGAATCTGCCCATATGTCTAAAAATAGAGGTCCATCTATTTTTACCAACATGACCAACCATCCATAAATAGCATCCTGCAACTCATATACCATGATCCATATGTCTAAAAATAGACTTTGCGCCAAAAATAGCCAGTGGGCCCACTTAGTGAAGACAACTTCTTTTCACTAAGCTCCATCATCTTGTTGCATTTTCAACACTCCCTCTCAACAAGATATGGATTATTTTCAACCCCTATCCTGTAACTCTAGAATGTTCTGCATGCAACACATCTACCCAGTCCACTTGCTCCAACAACACTTGGAACAAAAAAAACACTCCCAACTAACCACTCTATTGGGCTAGGAACATACTCTGATGCTGAAGCTCTACCTACTGGTGACAAGTGCTCCCTCTCTGAAATTTGCGCTACTACAACATCTCCATGCATCTCGCACTATTGCACACCTCTTTGTGCCACCTAGCACTGTGCAAAACGCTTGTGCCTCTCGCATTACTGTAGCCTGCTAGCTATGCGCTGTCTTGGGATTCCCTGCACTATCGCTCTCTCTGTCGCTCCATCCGCATCTGTCTCTACCCAATCAGCCAGTTCCTACTACTCCACATCGGGGCTCCTGTAGCAAGGTCTCATCCAAGAGGTTGGGTACCTCAAGGATCTTGCCCCTCCTCCTTGGGACGATCACTCTATATCGCCCCACTTCCCACCTGGAGGTATGGCTGCATGTGATCTGTCTGCCCACCTGGCTCGAAGTTTCCCCCTATTAGAGGTCTCTGCATGAATAGATGTCTCTACTTGATCTCCACGCAGCTTCCCCTATTGTAGCTGCTCCACAACCTCCTGAAGTTGCTGCACCAATCGTGGCTCCTCCACCATTGTCTGAGACTTCTTCTGGCTCTGCATGTTGAGAGGTAATATACCCTCCCTCTCAACCACCAAGTCTCCATCAGTTGCCTTGCTACTCAAGGCTTTACATGCATCTTGAACGTCAAGAGCATACAGGTTCTTGACCCGAACCCCTATCTTCTGGGTTTCTTCAATTGTCTTACTGCGCATGAAAACCTTTCCCTCGCTGAAGACAACATCATATCCCTTGTCTTCTAACATCGCCACATAGATAAGATTCTTCTTCAATCCTGGAACATGCATCACTTCCTTCAATATGAAGGGTTTACTAGACTCCCTCTCAAAGGAAATGGTACCAATACCGGTCGCACTATATCTGCCATCATCACCCATCTCGATGTGCACTCCAAGATCTTTCTCATCCAGATCAGAAAACAAATCTCGATCTCATGTCATGTGAAAAGACGCACCACTGTCCAAGAACCATACCGATCCCATCACACTTGATACCAAGCATGCGATCAGTGAAAAATCCAGCTCAAATTGCGAGGCTAATGCCTCTCTCGCTGCAAATCCAGCAGCTTGCTTATTTTTCTTCTTCTGCGGACAATTTGTGGCATAGTGTCTGTGCTGGTGACAGTGAAAGCACTTCACCTTGGACATGTCCTGCTTCTTGCCTTTCGCACCGGAATGAGAAGCTTTCTTGTTCTTCCCCTTCTTTGCTTTGGCAGCCAAAGTCCAATTTTCTTTATCAGATGCCTTTGATGAAGATCCGTCCTTGGTATTCCGCCTGATCTCCTCTTGCACAAGATCCGACCAAAGTCTCTCCCATCCTAGCAATTTCTCCCGACCATTGACAGAGTCCTGATAGGAATGCCAACTCTTCATAAGACCAAGGAGAGCCAGGCTCACCAAGTCCTCATCATCGATAGTCACCCCCACACTTCCCAGCTCATCCCAACATTGGGTGAACTTTGTGAGATACTTGGGCATACTGTCTCCTTTCTCAACTTTGATGTTTCTGAGTTTATCCTTCAGCGCCAACTTCCTCTGGTCGCTCTTACTTTGGAATAAGTTTGTCAACGCTTTCCACATCAAGTATGGAGAAGCCTTTCCATGGAGGCTGGATACAATGTGACCCCTCATGCCCTCCAACAGAATCCTTCGAAACTTTGTTGTCTTCTTTTGCAAGCCTCAGCTTCAGCAGCATCAATAGGTTTTGGGACATCCGCATCTATGAACTCCTTCAACCCATTGTCATCTAACACCGCCTTCATCCTGTCTTTCCATGCAATATAATTCGAGCTGCCTTCAAGGGCATACTCCAATCGCAATCCGTTGAAAGACATTTCAACTTTGACACCAAGAAAACACTGCTGCAAATTCGATTTCCACCAACTCAAAACTCAACCGCTTCTGATCTAAAATTTGTGAGAACAAAGTATTTCTCGTACAGAGATTGACTGTATGGGAATTCACCAGATATCTCACCTTACAAAATAAGGATGAATCCAGAGGATACCTGGCCCGATTACAGACTCTGCCTGAAGAAATAAAATGTAATCACTTCCTGAATAATAGATATGATGATCAATCCTTGCTTTGATATCCTGTAGAACTTTTTCTACAAATCAACCAGCTCTGATACCATGTAGAAATTTTGAATAATATGACACTTATTCACAAATATTATCCTAATTATACACTATTTGCGAAATTCATGCATAATACATAACATCCTCTACGTTGATCATCAATTTTGTGGAATTAAGAAACAATCGCATGCGCACATTGAAACATCAATCACACATATCAACACAGTATATACCAGGGAAAGCATAGAGCTGAAAACCCCTCAACTATTTGTACATTATATTGATTGAGAACATGTAACAATACATAGTACAATACTCCTCGCAAATACTCAGTACTATCTCCACCTGTTACACACAAACTAGCTCAGATCTGAATCAATCACAGGTTCAAATCTCCTCCACTGCTTGCCTACCTCCACTGCGCAATCCTACATGAGAATAGATTAGAATGTCTGATCCAAACTCGTATATCCCTTGTTTTGCACTACGCAATCCTCATTGGCAATCTCAATCCACTGATTGTGCAAATCTCATGCACAACTATAGTCACAACTGATAGCTGTCTTTCCCTTTCACTCACCTCTAACACTTGTCCCCACTAAACTGTCCATGCACTGAGTTAACTGATGTATTCTTTAGTTGATTTACGAGTTAATAATTAGTGAATTAATCAGTAATTAATTCACACCACTCATCACTAGTGTATTTGTTAGTTAGACTAAATAAAACTAGTTCAACTAAGTCAAACTGAACGCAACTCCATCAACTCCTCATTCAACTCCACCAAACTCAATCACTTGATTTATAACTGAATTCCTTCATGCAATAGCTCAACTAACCCATAAGAAAATCATATTTCCTTCTCGCAGTTGCATGTGCCACATCCATAGGTCGAGCTGAAGTGTTGTAAGAGGATAAGATAATGTTTATAGTCCAAATATTATTAAGAGCTAATAATATTCAATTGTTCTATATTTAGGCTGGCAGTCTAAAAATAGACTCTGCCCATATGTTTAGAAATAGAGGTCCATCTATTTTTACCAACATGAGCAATCATCCAAAAATAACATCCTGCAACTCATAGACCATGATCCATCTGTCTAAAAATAGACTTTGCGCCAAAAATAGCCTGCGGGACCGCTTAGTGAAGGCGACTTCTTTTCACTAAGCTCCATCATCTTGTTGCATTTTTAACACTTTACTTTATCAACCCGGGGTTTGTACAAACTTGGAGATGACAGTTTTGTATACACAAGTAGATGTAATGAGTCCACTCTTTGTCACTGTTGAGCTAGCGATAGACCACTATGTTTTCTCAAACTAGCCTTCTATTGATTAGAAGAAGTTTGATTACCAATGGAGAAAGGGTAACTTTACCCTAATTGAGGGAATTGAAATATTCCCTACTCAAGTAATGAAAAACTAAAATAAATGCTTTAAACAGACTAGGAATCTAGCTATTTGTTAAGAGATCTTGCTTTAGAAGACTTATAAGCTAACCCTTATATAACACTAACTATCCTAATCATGCAATCTGAGATAATAAAACATCTTGTTGTTGCGCATATGAAAGAACAAAATAACCTTTTTCTTTATGTCCTTTTTGTGAAAATATGAATGCTAACTCTTCTTGATTGTATGGAAGGTGGGTTAGGCATGGAGAGAGATGGTTGGGAAGGGTTAGATGGCTTGAGAGACAAGCATGTGTCCTCTCCTATATTTCTAGATGCAATTTCCACCAATCTGCCTTAAAACAAACCACTATAAGTCATCCTACAAGAATTTCTAATGCACCTACAATATGTCCTAATGCACCTACAATATTCCCTAATGCACCTACAGTATCCCTTGTATTCCTACAGGATCCGGATGAAAGCACAAGGAGTGGTTTGGAAGGTGGTGTAGGGCTTAGGGAAGGTGAATGATGGAATGAATAAGGCAAGCGAGTGGCTAGGACTTCCTCAAAACCCAAGCTAAAGTTTGTAATATGGTTGGATTTGCTTGACAAACATGGAAATTTGTTCTTATGGAATGATAAATTGGTTTATGGACTTAGTGGCATTTGGTGATCATGGATGGATGAGGTTATTTTGGGACTATTGACATGAGATTTTTGTGCACTATTGAAACTCCTGCAATACGCATCACTGGTATTTACCCATGAATCATGTCAAAACAAGAAAGATTTCCAATCAACATAAGGAAACAAAATTCCATCATTCATTTCCCTAGTTCATGCATGGAAATACTTGCAACATATTTTGAAACACCGTGAAATCTAATACAAAGTTGGAGATATCAAAAATAACAACTGAAACCTATCCTTAAAAACTGAAAAGATGCTAGCCTAATTAGCAGAAAACCCTAAATTTCATAAGAAAATAGAATTCTGTCTTTTTGGGGCTGAATAGGAATTTTTCCTGAAGCCATAGTCCCTAAAGGGAGGGGTGAGGCAAGATCCACCTACTATCAACCTTTGTGGTATTCCTTTATCCCTATAAAGATACTGATAAAGCTATGCACAAATTGAAGTGAACTAATCAAATTCACCAATACCTACAATGAAACAATGCCAAAATCAATTCAACAAGTAATCTATGGAATAACCTAAGCATAAAAGTACAATAAGAGGAACCTCTACTACTAGGGTTGGACCCTAATCCAAGAGTTTCAGGCATCTGAGTCAACTCAGTGCCGGATCAAGGAAATGCTCATTCTCATTATCATATCAAAATAATACATAACAATGTTTTTCCACAAGCTTTCAACTCGAAAATACTTAGTTATCTTACATAAAAAAATATGAATCCTAGTGAGGCTCTAGGCCTCCTTATTTACACCACTGACTTCTCCAACAACTTCCTTAAATATAGGGAGGCTTGGCTCCCAAACTCAAGATGAACTAGTTCTTAACTATAACCCGCTCGACTGCCATTGATCCTCATGACTCATCTACCTGCAACTCCAAGCTAGTGTGATTTCATTAAGGGATATTCAAATGAGTGAGGATTTAATGAGGAAGATCCATCTCCTATAATATATCCTTCTTGTCTTATTCAAGTTCCTGCACCTTAATTAGCCAAAATTTCCATGATTTTCTCCAAAAATCCTGCAATCAATCCACATTAGACCACTAGACATAACATCTTACTTTTACTCATCTCATTAAGTAAAATATAATTAAAACATGTAAGGAATTATGAGAAGAGTTAATTTTAGTATGATTGGAGGTGTGTTAAGATACATATAGTTACCCAATGATGAGCTTCATCATCACCCCCCTACTAAAAGTGTTTCTCATCCTCTGAGCAACTTAATCTATGTCCATTTCCTTCCTTGCTCTGGTGCCTTCCTTGACATCCTATGCTTCTATTGTAGTTTCCTCTTCCTGTGAATAAAATCTTTCCTTCCTCTATATCTCTTCCCTCTCCTTTCTTTCTTCTTCTTATTTTCTTCCTTCCAACATTCCTAAAAGAAATGGTGCACTGAGTCTCAAGCCAATCCAACTGACTTTGAGTCTTTGTAGAGCTTGCTTATACATGGGTGTTCTATTGAGTGCCTCTCTCATTTTGTGAGGAGAATAGTATTCCCTGATTTTCAGGTTGTAAGGCAAGGTGTTCCACCTCATTTGGAAATCTTGCATGTTATCATCTCCTAGTAATATGAACATCTCCTCAAAGTGCATGACTACTTATTCCTATGTAGCAAGGTACCTAGGTGCAAGCTTATGATCATTTGTAATGAGGTTGTAGGTGTTGATGACAGCCATTGGGTTAGACCAACTCTGATCATAAGGGGTTTTGTCTCTACTCTTTCCATTACCTTTCTCATATATGTAGCTCTTTCCTCCTCGTGATTCACCCATGATGCTAAGGCCATCAATCGCAAGTCTCCTAGTTTTGAATTTGGGTCCCACACATTCAAATCTATCAAGGACAAGTTTTGTAGGTAAAACTCAGACATTTTTTCTCTATCTTCCAAGGTGCTTTGATCACAAATATCAATGAATTATCTGTAGTCTTGGAAGGGCATAGTGCCTCTCTTTGTTAAAGCCTTGATTTGGAATTTTAGCCATTATTCCTTGAGATATAAGGCATAAGACTTTGTTGGCATCCTGCACTAGATTGCATCCAAGGATAAACTAGCCATAGTTTCCAACTGGATTTCCCTTTCCTGTAGTTGTCCCCTCAACCATACATTCTATGATTCTAACTAATATTTCATCATTGCCTCTTTGTCCCTTATGCTTCTCAATTCTATGCCAATATCCTTCACATTCTCCTCCATGTGGCCTACATCCTCCACTCCTTTTGATTTGTCAATTTACATCCACTTATGTGTCCTTTCCCTCTATTTTTCAAGTTCAAAGAATAAGGGAATGGAATATTTTGTGGAATTAACCTACCTCCTTCAATGAACCTGTAGTAAGAGTGGAGGTTTTGTTGTGGACTAGGTTCTCTCAGTTCTTGGTCTTCTTTCTTTGTTTCTTGCTGAGTGGTACCTTCTTGGTCCATTGTTTGTGATGCATGTAGGTTTAGTAGAGTTTCCTGTAGGATGGCCTTTGCTTCCTATAGGTCCATCTATGTCTCATGTAGGAGAAATTTTCCCTTTTATGAGGCTGACCTTGTGATATACCTCCTAAAATAAGTGATGGGAGATTTGGGAGAGGATTGTTCTGATGACCCTTCTCCTTGATTTTTTTCTAGAGGGACTACCTTTTCTTGCTACTTTGGTGAACCCTCAATGACAATTGGACTTTTTGTGGGGGTTTGAGGTCTCCCTTCTGTAATCCTAGTTCTCTTTCTTGTCTTAAAGTATAGTGGGGTTTGTCTTTGCCTCTTCCCTTTTCATTTGATAGGTGTCCTTAGGGAAGTAAGCGAATATGTTTCCTCTGTCTCTGTCGGTTCTGGAGATACCCTTGTTGATTCTTCCCCTTCACATAGTTTGCTATAGGATTTCCTACAGGAAACCTACAGGATGTCTTGTAGTTTCCTCTCCCTTCAATTTGATATTTTTTCTCAATTCTGGAGCATGAGGGATGTTTACATGAGTGGAGAAGGGTTTTAGGGAATCGTATGTGACAGTTGTCATCTCTAGGTATTGTTCTTCTTTCCTTCTTCTCTCTCTCTTCTATTTTTTTTTTTTTCTTTTGTAAATTGTATTTTTTTGAATTAATTTATTGGATGGATGCAGGGATGACATGGTGATGAAAGTCATGGCTATGATGTTGTGGAGTGAATGCCTTTTTATATACATAGGATTTTCATCCCCTTTCTCTCGAACCAATTTTCTTGGGATTTTCAAGGCCACTATAATTCCTACAAGAAACTCCTGCAGTTTTATAGGGAATCATGTAGGATTACAGGGAATCCTGTAGAAAACATAGAGCTTGTGTAAGTTGAGCTAGACAAGTTAATAAATGGAAGAATGGATGAATAATTAAGCATATGAGATGGATGGATTGAAAAATGCTTCTTGTAGGTATTTTTGTTCCTCTCATGTTGTGCTTTTCCTCCTCTTGCTGACCTCCAAAACAAAATTTCCATTTTTTGTATCTTTTTCTCTCCCTTTTCTTTTATTTATTTTTTCTTTTGTACAAAAACTATTCTGCCTCCAATGAGGTTCTCATCCTAGTTTCCTACCCTAGGTGCCTCAAAAGAGGTTTTCACCTAGAGGTCTTTTTATTTTCTTCTTGTTTTATTTTTGAAACACCCTTGGGCCGCCTTAAGAGGTTTTCAACCCAACAATGGGACTCAGGTGCCTCATAGAGGTTTTCATCTGGGTCTCTTTATTTTTTCTCTTTTTACTTTCTTTTTTTTTCTTTTTTTTCTTCAGGGACTTGGTGGGGTGGCAGCTGAGACTTGCTCCACCACCATCACTATATTGCTGATGTTATTGATGAATTCTTGTTTTTACAAGGGATTCTTGTAGATATTCAATCTATACCCATTGAAAAGTAAATGGATATCTTCTGCATCAATGGTTCTTATCTGTATAATACCATTATCATGATATCTTTCTATTACATAAGACCATAACCATCTATTCCTTAACTTACCTTTAAAATCCTTCTACTGGGAATCATACAACAAAGCCCAATCACCTTCTTGAAACTAGTTTTCTTTTATATTCTTGTCATGCTAAATTTTTCTTTGAACATCAATCACCTCTATGTGCAGGAGGGCTTGCATCCTAAAATCAGCTAACATTCAGCTCGAGCAATATTTCTTGTTGTTCCCTGGTGAGATCTATATCTACTTGCGCTACCATTCTTATGGTGTTGTATTTAAATTAAATGGACAAAAAGGCTTTCTTCCCATAGACCAGCTCATAAGGAGTGAACCTAAGGGTGGTCTTCCAGATGGTATTGTGGGCCCAAGTGGCCTCAACTAATTTATCTACCCAATCCTTCCTACTATTGCTAATCACTTTGGTTAGAATGCCTTCCAGTGCTCTGTTGGTTACCTCCATTTTCCTATTAGCTTGTGGATGGTGAGTGTATGTTCTATGCTTGATCTTGTGCTGGATTAACAAATTCTCAATCATGTGAGATGTAAATTGACTTCCTTTATCAGTGACCAATTCTCTAGGGTACCCAAACCTATAAAACACATTTCCCTTAATAACTTAGCTACTTTTTCTTTTGTTGCTACTTTGATGGCCTTGGCTTCAACCCACTTCATTAAATAGTAAGTGCACACAATTATGTATTGATTTTGCCTAGATGGCGGGTTAATGGGTCCAATGAAATCCATGCCCCACTTTTCAAAAGGCTCGAAATTCACTTGAGGCTATAGAGGAATTTCATCCCTAGGGGTAGGTTTCCCCATCATTTGGCACTGATCACACTAATTGGTATACCTCTTCACATATTGATGAGGATTGGAATAGTAATAACCAGCTTATAGTACCTTGAATGATGTTCTTTTCGCTGAAAGATGACCTTCGCAAGGCCCATCATGACAAGTCAGAAGGATGTCAAAGAATTCCTCTTCCCTGACACATCTTCCTAGAATCTGATCTAGGCCTAGTTTGAAGAGGCTCCCTCAATCCAAGTGAATGAGGCACTCTTCCTTATGATCTTTCTCTTTCCTTGGATGACAAATTTGGTGGAAACTGTGCAGATACCAAGTAATTTGCTATGTTAGAAAAACATGGAGAGAGAATTGAAATGGCGAATAAGTGTTCATCTAGTAATGGATCATCAACCATTCCTTCCTCCTCTACAGGCAAAGTCAACTTGGATAAAAAATCAGTAACAACATTCTCCTTGCCAGGCTTATCAATAATAGTTAAATCAAACTGTTGCAATAAAAGTAACCATCTAATAATCTGAGCACTTACATCAAGCTTATTCATAAAGTATTTAATTGTAGCATGGTCAGTATGTACAAATGTTTGGTGACCAATAATGTAATGCCTAAATTTATTCAATGAATGCACAACAGCTAGAAGCTATTTTTTTTCACTTTGTAGTTCACCTCGGCTTTTGACTGATTCTTACTAATGAAGTAAATGGCATAAGGTAGCTTGTCATCTATCTAGCCTAGAGCTACTCTAATAGCTTTTTGAGAGGCATCGACATGTATATGGAAAGGAAGAGCCCAATTTGGGCCTTGGAGAATAGGTGTAGTGGTCAATTTGTCCTATAGGGTGTCCAAGGCTTCTTGATAGCTCTTTGGCCATACAAATTTGGAGTCTTTGGCCAATAACCCAAATAAAGGAGAAGCTAACTTGCTGATGTTTTTTATAAATCTCCTATAGTATCCGGATAAACCTAGAAAACTTCTAACATCCCTCTATTTTTGTGGACTTGGGACCCTTTGGATGATGGATATCTTATTTGGGTCTACCTATAGTCCTTTTTGGGATATTGAGTGGCCTAGAACAGTCCCTGTAGTCATCAAGAACTCACAAAGAGTAAGGGATAAGTTCATTTGAATGCATTTGTTCAATACCTTACCTAGGTTGGAGAGAGCCTCCTATAAATCACATCCATAGGGTGTAAATTCATCCATATAAACTGCCATTGCATCATAGACTAGCTTAGCAAAGACACTCAGGACTGCCCTTTGGAAAGTGGCAGGGGCATTGCATAGACCAAAAGGAAGGACCGTATAAGAAAAAGTACCCCAAGGACAGGTGAAGGTGGTTTTATCCTAGTCCTCTAGGCCAATTTGGATTTGATTGTACCTACTAAACTGATCTAAGAAAGAGAAAATCCTTTTCCTTGTCAGGCTCTCTAACACTTGGTCAACGAAAGGTAGAGGGAAATGGTCCTTCTTTGTTTATTTGTTTAACTCTCTGTAATCAACACAAATCCTCCACATTCCATTTTTCTTTGGAACCAACACCAAAGGAGACACCCACTCATTATCCGAGATAGGGTAAATGAATCCTGCATCTAGGGTCTAAATACTTTGGGCAAATTACCTGCCCCAGCATTAAGTCAGACAATTGTCCAATGACATTAATGGTAGGGGTCTCTCTTTTTCATCTCCCCGGATGTTTGAAACACTTCTTTAATTAGTTTGTTGTAAATAGGTAGATCCTTAAAGGATGGGAGAAGTGGAATTTTGACACATAGATTTTTTAATTCACCGAGAAGTTCGTTCTCTTCTAGGGTAGGTTGCACTGGGTGAGTTAATATTTCAGAAAAGGGTGGTGCATTCACTCTAGGCATGCTTTCCTCTATTTCCTCCTCACTATCCCCCAATGGAGATGGAAGTTTGTTTTCCAGTTGTACTCTCCCAAACCTCAGGTTGATTTCCTGAATTTCCACAACATAAGCAGGGTAGGGTGTCTCTCCACTATAGACCTGTTGTGCCTACCTATTGTTCAGATTCAGATTTGGTTAGGTAGCCATCTAAGGTTGTTTAGGTGGAGCAAGGTGTAAAATCTATGGTTGAGTAGGAGGTGAAGGAAATAAAGTTGGAGCATTGTTGTATGGGGGCCTCCACCCCTGGGGTGGTGCATTCCATTGAGGCTATGGAGGAGTATATGGTTGAAATAGCTGGTTGGTCAGCTAGGAATGGTACTCAGGTGCAAAAGACAAGGGAAAAGGTGTAGACTAGGAGGGATGAGTAGGGGGGGCCAAGAGGGAATGGATGTGTTTTTGTTAGGGTTGTAGTATCCATAGGATGACCCTTTCATGCCTTGTTGGTACGATCGAGGCCCATGAGGCATCCTTCGATTTATGTAGCAGGGTTGTTCAATCACCCATTTAGTTCCTTGATACACGACTCTTAGTCTAGGTAGAGAAGGGCACTTGTATGTGGAGTGGTTTTCTTCATAGATTTAGTATATTTCTATAAGCTTTAATGGACATTCATTCCTAAGGTGCCTCCTTGTGCATCTAGTGTAGAAGATGGCGACTGCTCTCTCTGCTTCCTCCTTCTTCCTCCTGATGTGCATAGTGTCCATTTATAGGGAAAGGGTTTGTAGCATTTCACTCTTGAAGTCTTCCAACATATTTCCAATTTGACCTTTTATAAATGTGTTGGAAAAGGATGAGTTCGCCACTAGTTGACTACCCCTACCCTTTTTCCTAGCTTCCCTAGAATGGTTCTTAAAGATGGTCTTGATATCTTGATAGGGTAGCTGGTAGATGTCCCCTCCTGCTAGTAGGTTTAGGGTAACTGGAAATCTTCCTTGACACCCCTGTGCAAGACTAGCTTCAGTGACTCAGGATCAAGTGTGCACCTCGCCCTTTTGTAGCTAAGTTGGAATCTTTCCTCATAATATTCTAAGGACTCATCATGCCCCAAGCTCATTATAAAAATTTCCTCTTTGCTGTCTTTGGATCTGCAGTAGTCCAAATACTTGTTGTTGAAAGCTTGTTGCATATAAGCCCAGGTGGTGATATCATCCCTAGGTAAACCCATGAACCAACATAGAGCAGTATTCTTGAGAGTGGATGGGAATAATTTCAACTTCTGATCATCAGTGGTGTAATCATAAGTTTTTCATATGACAACGAACTCAAACAAGAAACTATATGGATATTCTAAGGTCAGGCCATGGAAGTGAGGAAGGGAAGAGGGGCTTACGCTTTTCGTATTAGCATCCCCATTGGTTTCTTTAATGGGAAAAGCACCCTTAATTCTTTCTTTATCTCCTCTGTCATTTCTGTTTTTAGCCATTACATTAGTTGGAATGGGTTCTCCTCCTTCTTCTCCCTCTTTAGGCTCTTCAAATAACTATGGTTGTTCACCTAAGGGGTCCTCCATTTCAAAGCCATTGAAGAAAAGGGAAGGTTGGTTGTTTGAAGTGGTCAGGGTATTTGGTAGAATTTTTCCTAATTTATCCCATGACGCATGAAAGAAGTGTTTTTTTTCAATATTTAAGACTAATTGCATAATTGAAAACACGAACTGAATGGAAACTAACTACTGGATGAGATCACTTGCAGAATGGAAAGGAAAACAAACTAAATTGCAATTACTTTTGCAAAAATGAAGCTAATAGTAGAATAGGAGAGATAATAAATGGAATAAGGAAAGAATAAATCACATATACTCAGACACCTCCCCGGTAATGGCACCAAATAGCGCTTGAAGAAATCACATATACTTAGACACCTCCCCGACAATGGTGCCAAATAGTGATGAGCACCAATATTGCAGCAAGAATGCTGCAACTCCTGGGGCTACCAACTTTATCTTATCAACCTAGGGTTCATACAAACTTGGAGGTGACAGTGTTGTATACACAGGTAGATGCAATGAGTCCAATATTTTTCATTGTTGAGCCAATGATAGACGACTAGGGTTTCTCAAACTAGCCTTCTATTGATTAGAAGAAGTTTGATTACCAATGGAGAAAGGGGAATTTTACCCTAATTGAGAGAATTGGAATATTGTCTACTGTAGTAATGAAAGACTAAAATAAATGCTTTCAGCACACTAGCAATCTAGCTATTTGTTAAGAGATCTTGCTCTAGAAGAATTCTAAGATAACCCCTATATAACACTAGCTATCCTAACCATGTAATATAAGATAATAAAACACTTTATTGATGTGCGTATGAATGAACACAATAACCTTTTTCTTTATGTCCTTTTTGTGAAAATATGAATGCTAACTCTTCTTAGTTGTATGGTAGGTGGGTTAGGCATGGAGAGAGATGGTTGTGAAGGGTCAGATGGCCTGAGAGGGAAGTAGGGGTCTTCTCCTATATTTCTGGATGCATTTTCCACCTATCGGCCTCAAAACAGACCACCTTAGGTCATCCTACAGGATGTCCTTGTGTACCTACAAGATGTCCTAATGCACCTACAGAATCTCCTATATTGCTATAGGATCCATCCAAAAGCACGAGTGGTTTGGAAGGTGGTGTAGGGCTTAGGGAAGGTGAATAATGGAATGAATAAGCCAAGGAAGTGGCTAGGACTTTCTCAGAACCCAAACCAAAGTTTGTAAGATGGTTGGATTTGCTCAACAAACATGGAAAGTTGTTCTTATGGAATGATAAATCGGTTTATGGACTTAGTGGATTTTGGTGATCATGGATGGATGAGGTTAGGCTGGGGCTGCTAACATAAGATCTTCCTACACTATTGAAACTCCTGCAATATGCATCATTGGTATTTAACCATGAATAATGTCAAAATAAGAAATATTTCCAATCAACATAAGAAAACAGAGTTCCATCATTCATTTGCCTAGTTCATGCATGGAAATGCTTGAAAAATATTTTGAAACACCATGAAATATAATACAAATCTAGAGATATCGGAAATAAAAATTGAAACCTATCCTTGAAAACTGAAAAGATGGTGGCCTAATTAGCAGAAAACCCTAAATTCCATAAGAAATCATAATTCTATATTTTTGGGGCTAAATAGGAGTTTTTTTGCAAGCCATGGTCCCTAAAGCGAGGGGTGAAACAATATCCACTTGCTATAATTCTTTTTGATATTCCTTTATCCCTCTAAAGCTAATGTAAAATCTACGCACAAATGGAAGCGAACTAATCAGATTCACCAATACTTGCAATGAAAAAATGCCAAAATCAATTCAACAAGTAATCTATGGATTAACCTAAGCATACAAATAAAATAAGGGGAACCTTTGCTACTAGGGTTGGGCTCTAAACCAAGAGCTTCAGCCCTGTGAGTCAACTTAGTGCTAGATCAAGGAAATTCTCATTCTCATTATGACATCAAAAAAATACATAACGATGTTTTTCCACAAGCTTTCAACTCGAAAATGCTTAGCTCTCTTACATAGAAAATCTGAATCCTATTGAGGCACTAAGCCTCCTTATTTATACCACTGAAGTCTCCAACAAATTCCTTAAATATAGGGAGGCTTGGCTCCTAAACTCAATATGAACTGGTTCTTAACTATCACTCACTCAACTACCAATGATCTTCCTGACATGACTGCCTGCAACTCCGAGATAGTGTGATTTGATTGAGGGATATTCAAATGAGTGAGCATTCAATGAGGAAAATCCATCTCCTATAATCTCTCGTTATTGTCTCATTCAAGTTCCTACAACTTAATTGTCCAAAATTTCCATGATTTTCTCCCAAAAACCTCCAATCAATGCACATTAGACCACTAGACATAACATCTTACTTTTACTCATCTCATTAAGTAAAATATAATTAAAACATGTAAGGAATTCTAAGAAGAGCTTATTTTAGTAAGCTTGGACGTGTATTAAGCTCCATATAGTTACTCAATGATAAGCCTCATCACTTGGCAACAAAAACTACGCAATTCTTGGAGGGAACTAGCAGTCAGCTGCTGGAGCTTGCCAACAAAAACTACTCAATTCCTGAGGGGAATTGTTAGTTGGTTTCCAAGAGCCACTAGCAGGGAAAACTGTGCTAATGCTGGGAGGTTTCCCTCTTGGTCACCTCTCCATAGTTTTTGAGCTAAGTAGATTGTTGGGCAGTAGAGGAATTTCTCATGAAAGCTGCACAATTTTATGGGCGAGAAGCTAGTCGATAGTTGAGAGGGCTATCTAGAAAAACTGCACAATTTTCTGAGGGAGATAGGGACAAGCACTACTGTTTGTCTGCCTTGTCCATGCAATTTTCTCAGCCAATAGAGCAGGTAAGGTTTGTAGCCTCTGTGCAATTTTTTTAGGGTAGTAAATCCTAGCATGGATGTTGGGTCAAACTCTCTAGTTGACCAACATGAAGGTTGATTGATTTGCTAGTGGAAAATGCATCTTCAAATGGCTTGCTTGGTGCTTCTACCCTGTTTTGGGTGATAGTCGATCGAGTCGATGGAAGGGTTATGGATTCACTGTCAAAGGGGAATTTGGTCATCAAAACTTCAACAATGTGACTAAGTGTGTGAACGAGTGAAAAATGCATACGTGATCTTGCAAACACACAATTACATGACTAGATGAGGAGATGACTCAAACCATCGAGACACAAGTGCTCAACATGACTAACTGATGGTGTAATAAACAAGTGTGACACACTTGCATGATATTGCATGTGACTCCATGTGTGAGTGCGACAAATGTTTTCATAGCGAACACAACAAGCACACATGAAATGAAGACCTTGAGTATAACCAAAAAATGGTTGCAAGCATGACATTAACATCAACATGCAAAAACTTGGGTGAAATGATCAAGAATGGTGGGTGTGAAGACTCACACGAGCTCACAGAGTGAACCCCAGTGTGCTCAACCATCAAGTGAAACTCTCAACTGAGGCTCTGAAATTGGGTGTAGGCCAAAATTTTGGAGGGTGGTTGTAGCCACTACAACACTTGGTGACACACTGGTAGAACTCCAGCTTCACTGTCTTGGTTCATTGATAGAACAGGGCCTTTGTCTTTCGTGGAGTATTGATTCATTGTATGGGTTACTTCAGCTTCCCCACTTACCCCATCGACATACATGGTCCACCTTGTGCCAACTCAGTCAAACACACTCAAAAGTTCATCTTGATCACAATGTTTTGAATTTGGGAAGGGTAGTTTAGCTCACAAGTTGAAGATTTTTGGAGTATAAGTTTTCATCTCTGGTGTTTCTTCGTTGCCAGTAGGCCTGGACAGTACCCCAGTAGAGTCACGCAGAAACACACACATTGCTCCACTGCCAGCAAGCCTTTTCAGTACCTAGTGGAGTTGCATGCTTAACCTCTCTACGCAGGAAGCCTTTCTCTTCTTTTGTCTTTGTATCTTTTCAAGAGGACTGTACATAGGCACTCATTTAATTTTACGGTAAAAGAGGGATCCCAACTTATTGAGAGCAAAAGAGGTTGTTCCTTCAAAGAAGCATGTAAGACCTCTTGCATATGTTTGCTCATTTAAATTTTCCCCTTCTCCATTTCTACTAGTTGGATGAGCTTGAACACATAGAGCAAAAGACTGAGTACATGCATGGGGCTTCTCAGTGTGGACATAGCTTCATGGTTGGACCAAAACTTCCTTGCAGATGGCTCATATTTTCCATCAAGACTTCATCAGCCGAAGGTTATAACCAAGCATAGATAAGATGGACACAAGACTGGCCAAGTGTTTCAGTGTCACAAGTCTATTCAAATCTTAGCCACATACTCTATTCAAAATTGATGACGTAGTAGTTGGCAACACTTATTTCCAGAAACAAAAATAGTAAATTATCAAGAAAACAAAACAAATGTAAAAAAAAATAGTAATCAGAACCAACCAAATAAAAGAAAACATAGTACGCAAGGCAAACAAAATGAAAACAACAAGCAGTAAGAAGACTATGTACATGGAACAGGGTGTAGCCTCGCTTACTGGGAATAGTGCTTGAGATCTTGGCCATTGACAGAAATGTTTTCAACCCTCCCATCAAGTGATTTTTGATAGCATGTGTTTGGGCCAAGATTCTCATGGACCAGTATAAGACTATCATGTTCTCAAAAACCTTTAGGTGAAGACAACACTACTACTTCATATACTGCATGGAACATAGGCTCTAATAATGGCACAGGGTAGTTCTTCTTATTCTAGGAACATTTCAAGTTTATGAAATTAATACATAAGTGGATTTCCCTAGATTTCTTACATATAGAACTTAAATTAGAAACCCATGTATGGTGACGAACTTTTTAAGTAATCCAAACATATGACAATTTAGTCAATTCTGTCTGTATAAGGAGTTCAAGCGACATATGTCTTTTACCTAGATTTTGCTGCAATGGCTTGGCTCCTCCTTTACATGGAATCCGATTTGGACTATTCACGTGTCGTATGTACTCAAGTCATTACATGCCCAAGCAGACACATCCTGGTACTGTTTGATTAAGTGGTTAAAGGTTTACCATTGCTACAGTGTGTAGCTTGTACCAAGACTGGCTATCTTCGGATCATGATTGGTTCCCAAGTTGCTCTATTCATTTGTAGTGGTGGACCTCTGGGTTTTGTTGTTTCTTGGCCCTTAATAGTGGTTCTACAAGTCCTAGAGCTTGTTGAGAGAAACCTCATTCTTGGGGATGGGGTTGCCTTTCTTGCCTTCAAATGTAGTTTCCAGGGGCTACTTGTAATCATCTTCATTAGTTGTTGTGTCCTTGAAAGCATCAACATTATTTGTGGGGTGAAATATCACTTTGAGCATGGCCACGTTAAGGTTGATGGATTTCTCCAAGCCCAACATGAGTACTTCATACTTAGCAACAATGTTTGTGCACTCAAACTCCATGCGACTTGAAACCAGATGCTTTCTGTTGTATGGGTCGATCAAGACACACCCAGCTCTTGAGTCATCCTATGCCTTTGATTCATCATAGTACATGGTCCAAAACTTGTCTGTACATGGACTGTTTGACATGAAAGTACTACTTCTACTACTGTTGCTACTTCTAATGCTACTAATTGTACAATGAAATATACATGTTTCATTACCATCAATTGGGTAAGGAAGGAGTCCCAACTGCGTTTTTGGTGGGATTGGAGCTAGCCATGCATGATAACACCCCAAAAATGTTTCCAGGAGGCTGTTGCCAAAAATGAGTTCTGTGAAAGCCAATGACTCATTATTGCATTAAGGGGAGTGACATTGTGCTTCATATGCCTCTCGGATAACACCCAAATTTGGTTTCATTTTCCCTTCTACGGAAGCCACATGTGAGACCAGTCTGTAGAAAAATATATGTCCAGCTTGCTAGACCAGTCTTTGTTGAGTGGTAGACCGTATGCTTCCAGTATGTCTACAAAAAATATGTTGATGCATTGGTGGACTCGACTATCATGAGATAGTCAGATGATCAAATCTCAGAGTTCACCAATGGTTGGTACCAATTTTCTATCAAGTTGTATGATTCACATGGATGTCTTACTCCATTATGCATTGAATCAACCAAGCAATTGCAAACATTGTATTTAAAAATTTCAAATGATAGCATGAATGGAGCACAACCCGAGTTTGCTTCTTCCATCCAGAGTGTGTTAATCACAGTAGAAAGTTATCCAAGAGGTGTGCTTGCTCCCTTTCTAGTAGAGGTTGCACTATCTATTGTTGTCTACCCCAATGCACACAGTAATATGTCTCGCTGACTCTGGATCGTAGCCAACTCAAACAAACTGATGTTCGCTCGATTTTTCTTCATGTTATCTACAATGTTGTAGTCGAGAGGTGGTAGACTTACCGAGGTTTTCGGGATAGAACTGATGTTCGTGTTGTCCGGCAGACTGTTCTACAGTATGTTGCTCATGGACATACCCTTGTCTGCCACTGTCTTCCTAGACTTGTTTTGTGTTTTCTACTTCAGGGCGACTGGTGGATCAACCTTCCTCAATAGAATCCTCATGTTTTTTGTGCATCCCCAATTGTAAGGGGAGCCCCATTGCTCCTAAGATTGTAACAATCATTTTTCTTTGGGGGTTGCTTCTCGATATTTGTCTTCGATATTGCTTGTGAGAACTAATATGTGTTCACCACACGCAGAGAACTTGATGCTTCATCAAGTGAAATACATTCATCATTATTTTTGTCATTTAGTTGCTCCTCCATCCTTTTTTATGCATCGAATGTATGGTTGTATTCAACTCAATTCCAGTCCGAACAGAAGTTCTCAGGGTGATGTTCTTCCTGGAAAAAATAGAACTTGCAATACGCATAATTTTCGACATTGAACACAAAGCTCTGCGTAGTTTTTTGAGTCAACAGTCGCTACCTGATGAGTTGCTTCCTTTTCTCTATTTGGGTAGATGGCTGCTTGAGAATGTGTCAGTTTTTCATTGTTTAAGCTCGGACACCTCTATTGTCAAGTTCTTGATGAGGCTAGTGAGGGTTTCAATATCATTTGCCTCCTTGTATCTACCCTTTCTTGCCATGACTTGGCACTTCCTGCTCACATTTATTGATTCCTTTGTTGGTTCATCCTCCTTGGTGACTCCAAATGCACACTAGTCTTTCTCTACAAAAATAGCCTCTTTGTAGTTTTCCAAAAGTGTTGGTTTCGTAGCTCACTTGACGAACTGTGCAATGTTGGTCGGAAGTGTGGACGTGTAGTAATCAACAATCATGGAGTCATGAGGTTTGGTGTCTGCTGTAAACTTGCTCAATATGTGCGTAAACCTCTAGTTTAAGTCCTTCACCTTTTCTTTCCACTCCATCTCCAGGGTTTCCAATTCTTTGAGTAATATAGCTACGGTCTTATCGCCA
This sequence comes from Pinus taeda, assembly GCA_000404065.3. Taxonomy (NCBI): domain Eukaryota; kingdom Viridiplantae; phylum Streptophyta; class Pinopsida; order Pinales; family Pinaceae; genus Pinus; species Pinus taeda. Next base: position 65,762 of record APFE030136964.1, read on the forward strand.
ACAAACTTTTCAAGTAACATGCATTTGAATGCACCCCAGTTCTATGTGGATTTTGGTGAAAGGTTGTGCTACCATGCAGCTACGTGACCATCTAAGGTACATGGAAACAATCTTCAAGCTACATCATCATGTCGTACTTCAAGTGACATGAAATGATCATATGTTAAGACCGAAGTAGAATTTATTATGCCAAATAGTGAATTGAATGTTAATTCAAAGTGATGAAACCATGAGAACTACTTGAGAAGAAAGACTTTATGACAACTGATAAAACATAAGTAAGATGCAAAACAGAAGTGAAAACAACAAATTCACAGTGATACCAAACAACGAGATTTATTATGGAGTTCGTCCCTGATGGAATACGTCTCCAGGTCTGCTTTCAAGATGGGCGACTGCTTTGTTAGGATTGAAAACCGAAGAGGTCGATCACACAGAAATTTGATAAAACTAAATTTGCATGCAAGCACCTCTAGTCACTGTCATAAGAAAGCTCTATGAACTAGCTTTCTAATGCCTATCTCAATTTCCAATTATGACTCCTGATGCCCCTATTACACTGAAAACAAAATCAACTATATCCTCCACAACCTGGACATGAAACTCAAAACCACTCTAGTGTCCTCTTCATGAAAAAAACTACCCTTATAACCTACTAGATGCATTTGAACTCTCTCCACCAAGTTTAGGAATGAATTTTCTCTAATTTTAGTCTGTTTTCCCTTGGTCTTGTTAATATTTGACACCTTAGGATAGCTTGCATGATGGTTTAATTAGTGTTAATTCCAAAACACAACAAAACCCAAAATAGACCATATATTAAATAGAAACTGCCATGTCAGTGGGTGGAGGAAGCACTAACAGCGAATGTGAATGGTGAGTTGACCTCGTAGTTAGGGCTCCACCAGTTTGCTTTCTGCTTACGGTTGCCTATGTAGTGGTTGTATTGCACTCACATGCCGCAATTTACTTTGCAGTCTCTGATGTGGTGAACTGCAACCCCGACTACCATGGTAACTTCCCTGCTCACATGCCATAGTTCTCGCTGTAGTTACGGTTAGGTGGACTCCCACTCAGTTAAACTTCGTCATTTGTAACCCCAACTGCTTGACTGCTCACATGAACTACTATCCCCGTATGGTTTCGAAGTCCAATGGTTAACATAACCCTAATGGCTTACCTCTATTCGTTCACATGGTATGTGGTCCCTCTGCAGTCTCCTCCATGGTTAGGGACTGTTATTCAATTTATAATGTTTTTGCATTGTTTTTAATATGGACAAGAGTTGTTTAAACATAGATTTATGTGTTGTAATGTATTTTTAATGCATAGGTTTTAGGTTTTGGTTAGGGTTTAGGTCTTAACATAGGTTTAATGTTTTTTAATGTATGTTTAATACATGGGTTTAGGTGTAGGACTTATGTATGGGTTTAAGATTACGTTTTAGTCCTTAAATCATTTCGATATAAAAAAACCCATTTACACCAAATTGTCACAAAGTGAAATTTGTGACAATCGTAACATGATGATGACAACCAAACCCTCCAAAATGGATGAAAAACCCACATTGACACTAAATCCTAGTGGGACTAACAACAACCACATGTCGAAAACTAAGTATAAAACCATATCCTTCGAACTCCATGAAAACCATTGACATCACCTAAACAACCTGAACCATAAACAACACTATCGAAACTGATGACACGGGAAACTAAATGTTGATGATGAAACTAAAACTATGTAACTGATCTGACAAGATCCTCCTGGATCAATCCTCTCCACTTGAAATTTTTTGGACCACAAAAGTTTGACTAGATAGATAGTAAATGAGGGTAGGTCTCCATCACTCTCCACCTTGCCCTGATGATACACCAATATGTTTCATCAATCACTTGCAAGTGATGACCCTGATGATGTTGATCATGGAACATTTTGAATCGGTGACCTGTTCCATCCATCTGCAGTATGAACAACTTGCGAAGATGGTTAAACAACTTGTTATGAACATGGTAATTGACTTCTTTCCACGAAGTACCATGAGTTAGTGATTCATACACATCTTTGCAAACAACATCTACAAGATTTTGTTCAATACTATCAACATTTATTAACAACCTATTTTTTGGAATAACAGAGACAATAAAAGATGTTTTTGACATCAAACTAGCTACTTGACTTGTGATAATTTCCTAATTCCTGATTACTAAGTGAACTTGTTTCCATAAAACTATCAATCTCTAATATGAAAACTGTTGCAACTTAGTTTGACTCTGAAAGTATTGAAATGGTTGTTGATTTGTTTGAATCATTGTTTTTTCATTTATTAAATGATGTTTCCATTGATTATCACTTTCCCCTGATGCATAAGTTTCCCTTAAATGCTTTGACACTACTTCAGAAAAGGCTTTGATGTGAAAACATATAGGCTTCCTCTCCACTTGAAAAGAGGCTTCCAAACTATTTGAAACATGAATTGGTGGCACAATAAAGAGAAATTTAACACTAACTTTCCCCAATATTGACCTGCATCCCTCTAACTGTTAACTTCCAAACTTGGACTATATTGATTCATTCTGACATTATGAAGAGGAGCTTTAGGCAAAAACTGTAATTCATGTTGTATTCCCTACTTATGAATAAAATGTTTGGTTTCTTTAAATAGAACTAGAAAGGTTTCTACCTCTTTGATCAAACTATATTTAAGTTGAGACTCATAACTTGAAAAACCATCATGTTGGTTCATATGTTTTTCCTTTACACACATGATTACAAATCTCTTATTTGAACTTATTGATCGCTTCATCTGATTAGCAACAACTAAATTAAAGTGATTTTTTTTATGTGTGTTAGCTTCCTATACCAATAGGTTTCATTTTTCATGATTGACTAGAGAAGCACCCAATATGTTCATCCCTTTCATGCTGCAAAGGTTCCATATTTTGTAGAATTTCACCATGTATAGGTGGCTGACTCTTGCCACAGTTGATGAATAGCTAGACAGTTTAATCTTGGCCAGGTCATGTTTGAATTTACTTGTCTTAGAATAAAGAATAAAGGCCTGCACAAACAGTTCAAGCTTGGCAGATAAGTAGTTAGATAGAGAAGCAAAGGGTCTCAACAGCTTAATTTGAGCCTTGGAAGAGATAAGGGTAGACTTAGATAGGAGGGAAGCTAAAAGAAAAGAGAGGAATGAGGGTTTGCTAGTTCAAATGCACCCAATGAAAATGAAGAGAAAATTTTTGGTATACTAGGTTGGGTAGGAAGTTTTGATGGTATAGAAGCAGGTGTATGAGCAATTTTCTCCTTTGGAACAAGTTTTCATCTCATAAAAATCATAAGGTACCATGGCAAGGTGGCTACAAAATAAATGGAGCATGACTAATTCCCCTCCCCATTTTTCCAAGAAACACTTACTAACATTCCCCCCAAGGACAATGAGATCTGCTCATTGCCTTTAGTCCACTTCATCTCATGGAAAAAGTAAGTGAACATGTGCTTTCACCAAGGCAAAACAAGCCACATTTCTAGTGTAAAATGTCTTTATTCCATTTTGCCAAGTTTCCTAAACTTCACAACTGGGTATCCTTTCATTCTCCCCATGCCTAAGTTTTCACTCTATAAACTTAGCCCAAATTCATATATATCCATTCCAAATGGTCATATTAACTTACTAATGCTATTATATAGCTCCTATGTATATTCCCCTCCCTTACTAGGTAAAAATACACAAAATCCCTAAAAAATCTAATACCCCGACCCTTGGCTAGCTATAGCTATATTTTAATTTTTTTTAGGGAGTTATTAGTCCACCCAGGGCCAATAACAACCCTCCATGTGCCCCACCGGGACTTGTTTAGCCTCTGCCTAAATAAACAGCCAAAAGCCCACATTTTTACCCCCAAAACCCATTTAACCAAAAGTCAGAAATGCACCGCAAAACATTACAAAAACCCGAAATATTAAAGCGGCTCGCCCACAAATAACCCACCGCCACCTTCATTACCCGCCAGTCGTCCGATCATCGCCAACAGATCCAATGGCTGTCCGCGATATCGGAAGCCCTAACATGCCGAACTATAGCGTTCAGGGGATGGGCAGTATTTCCGCCGTACCGAGGATGCGTGTCAGGCACCCGACGTGTTCGGAACCCCCTCCCCTAATACAACTTTCCTCTAAAGGTGGTGTGGGGAATACCACTTACCACCCCACCACCTCCCTGCTGACATCATGCCCACATCATTTGATGACGTCACCTCCGTTGCCGCCCGCCTCTCTACTGACGTCACCCGACGCGTCACCCGCCACGTCACCTGCCATGTTAGCATCCATACCCCGGTACACAACAAAATTACATCATGCTAACTTCATCAGAAAAAAGCGCACCGTAACCCGCCAAAGTCAAAAATTCGGGTAAAAAGGGGTGAAAACATTGTTTTTACCCATTTGTCTTTGTTTTCTGTACGCAACCTATGCATGTGAATTTACGTGCAAAAGAGCATTTCCACCATACAATTCCGCCACCCAGCAGTTCTACTCCACAGCACAGCCCCTCGGCTCACCTGGTCACCTGCAAATCAACCATTCCGCCGAGAAAACAGGTATTTACAACAAATTGCTCCCGACCCTGTTTTAATTGGATTTCACTGTAAAATTGCCCACATCAACTATAATTTGAAGAAGAAACACTGTGTTGTTACCAAAAATACCCACCATAACCTTTGTCCTGCCAAATTCACCATAAATCCACACAGTGAGCTAAAATTGAGCTTGTTCGGCCTTGCAAATTCTCCAAGAAACCCCGAAAGCTACCTTTTGCCCGCAATTGTCGCCCATTGTGCCAAAGAAGCCCATAAGTTCTATTTTTCCAGCTAATTTCAATCCACAAAGCTAAATTAAAGCCAACGAACCAGTTTCAACGGTGAAAATCCAGGAGAAATCCACAGAGCCATTGTTTTGCCTATTTTGCTTACACAAAGCCAAAAACTTCCAATTTTAAAGGCAACATAGTTTAGCCATGGAAGGTACAGTAGCCTTGAATATCACTCCTCTTAATGCACCCCACAAGGAATTGGAACATTTGCCCTTAGCTGATAAAGACTATCTAATCCAAGACTTGGTAGGCTACCAAAACCATCTGCAAGCAGTCTGTGAGCTCAGAAGCAGTTACTTAAACCAAAATGATGTCTATGGCATATGGGAATCAAGTCTACCCATATACTACCTCCCCTCTGTGAACATTTTCCCTGAGATAATTCACCTCTATTGTGAGAACTATGAGCCAACAAAAAGGGCAGTTAAGAGTCCATTTGGAACTACCCTCTTCTATATTACTCCTGACTCCATAAATCAAATTCTGAACTTCAAACCAACCCACCTCCAGTTTCCTCTTACCATGAAATTCTTGCTGGATGAAGGTCCCAAACTCTCCAGCACAGAGATAACCAGAACTACCAACCTATTTATGAGAGAAGATCGCCAGCCTAAGGAGCCACCTCCTTTCCACTATGCATCTTTTAATGAAATGAGTAGATTAGTTGTTGATATGATATCATTTGTTCTGGGGTTCAAGACAAGTGAGCATATTGATGAAACTATATTGGTTATGATGTCTATATTTACCCCAGGGCAGCCCCCTACTGTGAAATACAACTAAGCCAAATTTATTGCCAACAAGATACATGACCAATTGTTGAAGCTAAGCAGGGAGGGAATCTTTAAATATTCATCCTATATCTATCATTTTTTCTTATATTATTAGCCAGATATCTTCCAATTCCCCATTAGAAAATTGGACCATAAAGAGGAAAGGAGGTCTGTGATTTTTTGGACCCCAATCTTTCGTGAAGTCCACAGCTATCCCTACTCTTATTGTGAGTTTATTGATATGTTTGTATACCCAGTCTCTTCTCTCCTAATGAGAACTCCTCCTCCTAGACTGACATATGATATGCAAAAGATACTACAGCTCTCCAAAAACTATAAAATAGGTGACTGGTACTTTTACCAGAATCACACTATTCTGAGGATATATGGTTGTGAGCTATGCCCCTACAGGGTGCCCAGATATGTGCCAATGAGACTGTTTTCCTTGGAATATTTTAGGCAATTCATCAATTTAGATCTGAGTCACTTCCATAGCATAGAGAAAAATTTCTGATTGAAACTCAGAGACTAGTTAGGCCCCTATTTATGAACAAGAAAGAGGGATGAAAGGATGTTGATGAAATATTGGGTCAAACACTCAGGCTCAAGAGAAGCTTTTGGTGGGTACCCTATGACCCAAATGGCTTTATCAATGCAAGAAGGGTAAAATATAGGTTGGCACCCTATGAACATTGTAGCATCCCTGACATAGAAAAGTTTGCCAACCAAGATGAGTGGGTGGAGGGCACACTAGTTGAAGAGTTTACTGAGGAAGAGAAAATGGAACAAACTATGAAAAATCTGGAAAAAACTCTTGACTTAGATTCTTTTGGGTAGGTATAATTCAAAATACCACAACAAACCGAGAAAAGCTCATCAAATGCTACAACTTCACAACAAGTTGCCCAAGAAAGGACTACACCAACAATAGGGATAGTAAAGGGCAAGGAGTTAGTAGTTGCAGAGAAAGAAACAATGGAAGAATAGCCAAATACCTCAAAAGAACACAATTAAGGGAAAGCCCCTTCACTATAGGCACAAGCACCAGAAGTACCAGCACTATAGACTCCTCTTCCTGAGGAGAGCAGTAAGAAAAGAGACCGAGAAGAGACCACACATGCAAGTGGGTCAACAGAATAGCAAGAGGCCAAGAGGCAAAGGGTAGATCCTATACCTGAAGAGGACATTGTGGAAATCACTGAAAGCACAAGAGGAGAGAGGGCCATCAGCCAACAGACTTCCGCTAGCTCTCATAGACAAGAAGTGGAGAGGCAGCATGGAATGGAAGTCTCCTCCTCAAGGTCACAAGCCAAGAAACGATCAGATATCAAACAATCATTTATGGAGATTAAGGCTCAAAATGAGTCATTAAGAATTTAGTTGTATGAACAATTTCTCAAGATGACATCCTCCAAACAGCAAAGACTAATGGCAGCTTATGACATCAAGGAAGAGAAAATGATCTTAAGTCATTTCAAGCCCAAGGTTCAGCAACGCTAGTCTGCAGCTGACTACATAAGGACCAATATAGAGGTCCTTTCCAAAGATATACACCCAATGGACCAAATAGAATTGCACAAACAAACGGGTGAAATTGTCTATGCTACATTAGCAGACAAGGCAATGCTGGCCCAGCAATTAAAAGAGTCATTGAGTAATACATCTGCTCAATTGGATTTGGATAAGATCTCTTCTCTAGCCAAAGAAAATAGAATAAAGAATCTGGAAGAAATAATTATTGACTTGGGACATGATCCCAAGGATGCCAAGGGCATCAAAGCATTGATAAAGAAGAAGGAGGAAGATATTGTTGTCCTTGGAAAGTAATTGAAGCTGCTTGTCACCATGCATCCACAAACAATAGAACTAGCACAAGAAAAAGCAAAAGAGGATGTAATGGATTTGTTGATGAAAATGAATCAAAGGCTAATGCAAAAAGAGCAAGAGTTGGAGAAATAATTGCAAGCCAAGCAGGGACAGTCAACCTCCTAGCCACCTGAAACAACTCCAACAATTATCTCTGCTCCCCCCATAGACACATCAGCAATCCCTCCCACTGAGTCAGCATCAACAACAGGTACAACAACTACAGATGCTACAGTAGCAGCAACAACAGAGCCAAAGACCAACATGAGGATGGAAGAAATGATGAAGGCAGTGAAAGAACTAGAAGCTCAAATGTCACAGCTCAAAGAGGCAAAAGAAAAACTAGCCAATCTAGAGGTGAGGTATGACAAGTCAAAAATAACAGTGGAAGAGAAGACTAGAGAGGTGAAGGCCCTGGAGAACAAGGTGAAATCAATGGAAAAGGATCTCACCTTGCATAAACCTCTGACAGACATTAAAATGATTTTGTGGACCAAGATTGGCCAGTCCATTACTGACCAATGGCTATCAATTCAAACAATCTATGAACAAATTGAATTGATAGAAAGGGCACAAGAGCAAATTCAAAGGGTCAGGGCATCATTGGGAAATATGCCTGAGCAGGCTAATAGGTTGATCCATTTTTTTAATACCCATACTAAAGAACAGCTAGCAGCTTTGGAGATCTTGAATAGGACAGGCATCATTTTGACAGTGAAGAAGGTGCTAACAATGAGAAATTTTGTACAGACTTTGGAAAGGAAGTGCCAAGAGATGCAGATAGACATTAATGCCTTCACAGAGAAATTCACAATCTTGCAGTAGAAGGGTCTACCCAGTTTACTAACAAGCAATCAAAAACTGTTATCACATCAACAATATGCTCACAGGGTAAACATGTATGTAACAAATCAGATCACTGCATCATCCAGCACTTCAGAAGACACAGGACCTCCTTTCGGACAGAGTTTATATGACAAATTGGAAAATTTGTTTTATATAGAGCATGAAATAAATCATCTTTTTGAAGTCAAGACTAACCTTTACAGGTATACTGAGGCTGATGAAACACTTGTGAAACTACAAAGACATCAGTTGCCTATAGAACAGTGGTGGCAGAGTATGCTGGAAGTTTTACCTAGGTAATTTGGATCTTTTTTGCCTCTGTACACTTGGTCAAGTAGCAAGACACGAGGAAGATATGAAGGAAGGAGCTCAAGTGAGGATCAGGACACATTAAAGCTAAATCAAGAGCAAGTGAAAGGACCAGGACAACAACACAGGAATGCAAATTAAAGACACAACTACCAGCCGAATTCCTGGGTTGAAAAGTCCAAAATATCTTGTAAGTTAAAATAGCCAGCACAGCCACAATAACTCCTACCTTTATTTCTGCATTTATTCCTCTGTCAGAGTAGGTGAAGGAAGTTATTACTTCATATCTTATCCACAAGATATTTTGTAACTCTCTTTTTGTATAAATACCCCCCCAAGGAATGTATTCGGGGTTGGTGATTTTCCTCTTTGGACCACGCTGTAACTCTAATATTTTTTAATACAAAGGCTACTGAAGTGCACTGCTGCTGGACCGTTTGACTATGGATTTGATGTTCTGAGCTCTGCTATAGAATTCATGTGTCTTTCTTTGGATCAATAATTTATTCTAAACTGTGTTTTTGTGTTTTCTATGTTTGCAAAATTCATATATTTTTCATAATGTTAACAACAAGGAAAAATAATAGCCCAGAACTTGTTTAAATAGACTCTGTGTTCAATTTCTGCTGTTATTTATGTTTTCTTCAGAATTAGGATAGACAGAAATTCTTAGATGCTTCTGTTTCCACTAATTCTTTCATTTTTAAAATTGCCAAGGAATTCTTCACTGCTCCTTGAAAATATTCATGCACCTTCCCTCTTCCACCATGATAAAGGATTCTTGGCTGCCTTTTACCCCTGGCTTACATCCCATCAATTTCTAGATCTCAATATTGTTCCAAAATTGTTTATCTTGCTTTGTGGTATTGCCCTTTACTACAGAAACACACTCAACAGTCCATCTTCAAAGTCTCCATTTCCCAATGGAATAAACTCTTTCAGACCTTCATCCTAGCTCTGTTTAAAATCACCATCCAAACAAATTTAAAACAAACCTCTGCACATCATAACTAGCATAAAAACCTCAAAACACAAATTTAAATTACAAAGAGAGAGCCCTCTCTAGATGCAGTTTGGCTAGAAATTGCATCTAAAAGATTGGTTAGTGGTTACCTCGGCCGTATTCCCTTTTCTCACAAGTTTTGGGGAACAACCTCAGTGATAACATCATTGGCGACTCGACTAGGGAACTCAATGAATGTCTGTTACTACTGTCTAATCTCTAAAGCTACAGATGGAGCTTGAAGTTAGCCAAGCATCCTTTGAAAATGTCTTTGCAATGCAATCACAAGAGTAAATAAAAGCTACTTCAGTCCAACTCCAGTTTAGCTTTAGATTCTAAATAGCTATCTCAAAGATTTGTTTAGCCATCCTTGTTTCAAACCTACCTGAAGGAAAGCCCAATTCGTCTTACATTTCAGGAGCTTCCTTCAAAGATATTGTGAAAGCTTGTATTGTCTGAATATTCCCAGAAAATAACCAAAATATACTTTAGAAGATGGCTCCAAAGAAGAAAACTCGGTACAGAAGGTCAAACCCAAACCCAAATCCTTCAGCTATTTTTGACAATCCAAATCTGATTGCTAAGAGCCTTAAGAAACTAGAAAATCAAGAGAGTTCTATTGATTCAAATCTTGAAACACCCCAGCAGAAACCCATTCAAATTAAACCTACTACAGTAAAATCTAAAGCCCTTCTTCCTATTGCTGTAGCTTCTTCCAGTTCACCTTTATCACTCCAAAATCTCTTTTCCACCCATCCATCTACATCACTTATCTCAGCTGCTATCCCTGTGCTTCCAGTTGTCCCACTTTTCCCTGCTAATATGGAAAATAGATATGCTCCCCTGCAGTTGCCTACCAATCCAGGGGCTATGCCACAGGATTATCAGGGAAAAATGACCTATTTTGATGGTACTAGCACTTACATTGCTCAACAACATACCAAGAGGATGACAAACTATTTTGAAAACTATGAGATTGACGATTATGATGTCAGGATGAAAATTTTTGTCCAGAGCTTAACTGGTGATGTAAGGACATGGTTTAGGTCACTCCCTGAAAACACAATAGATAATCCAGATGCCCTTTATCAGACTTTCGTGAACAGGTGGGAAAATAAAAAAGACCCTTTACACATATTAATGGAATATGAGAACTTGAAGAGAGGCTCACAGGAGAGTGTTCAAGATTATTGTGCCAAACTCAACAATACCTACCTTTCTATTCCAATAAATCTTAGACCACCACTAGACTTAGCATTGATCAAATTCCCTGATGGATTTGACTCAGACATGGATTACGAGAACAGGGAGAGAGCTCCTCCTAGCCTTGAAGATATGCAGAGCATAGTTGTGAGTGTTGAAGCCAATCTGATTTCTAAACGAAATCGAGCTAGGACTGAAAGAAGAACAACTTTCAAAGAGGAACCTTCTGCCTTTGAACAGAAACTTGATGCAATCATTAAAGGCATGGATAGGCTGGGAGATAGAGTGGAAACTATTGAGAGGAAATCTTCATGGAAAGCCAACCAAACAACAATGCAAGAAATCCAAACTTTAGAAAAAAACAAAACCCCAATGTAGGAAAATTTGGTCCAGACCAAAACATAAGGCCCCCCTTCCAAGAAACCTATGCAAAAGCCTCCACATATAGTGAACCAATAGAGGACCCCCACATTAACCTAATGAGTCTCAATAGTGGCCAATCAATTTTCCTAACTCAAGAAGATCAAGAGGCTCATACTCTTAGTCAATGTCAAATGAAATCTGGGGAATCCTTTCATTTTAAGCAAGGGTATGAAACAACTGTGTATGAAGTCCACAAGCAATACAACTTGAGAAGTAGGAGAATAGACATCCCTGATGATCCCAAGCAGAAGACAATCAAGCAACCTACCAAAACCAAACTTAAGGACTCTCATATACCAAACATCCCTAAATCAACTTCCAATCCAAATAGTCCAACAGTTGAAGATGTTTCAGACAAAGATAAATCGAAACAGCACCCTATATCTCTTTCTCCACTCAGAGAAATTGTAGAGGAAACTTTGGAAGATGGTGAGAAAGTAACTTTAGTTCATCATAACATTCCAGTAAAAGAGGCAGTTGTTGAAAACTTAGTTGAAAAACACAACCTTGCTGCCCAAAATGTCAAAATACAAATAGAAAAACCCTTTAATATGGAGGCTGAAATAAGTTAAAAGTATCCATCCCATTATCTGAATTGGCTAGGCATGAAGTTTTTAGAGAAAAATCAGCAAATCACTACAAATTTCAGAAAACAATGATTCAATGAACATCCTTGATGATCAACTAGAACTTATATTTGGCCCTGAAGCAAATGGTAAAACAGTAGATGGAGGTGTCCCTCCCTTTTACGTGAGTTTAAACGTTCATGACAAGGTGCTTCACAATGCAATTTTTGATTCAGGAGCCTCCCATAATCCGATGGCTAAATCTGTTATGGAAAAGTTGGACCTAGATATCACAAGGCCATACAAAGACCTATTTTCCTTTGATTCCAATCAGGTCTGGTGTCTAGGCTTAATCAAGGATCTGTGTGTGTCATTAGTCCAATATCCAGCCAAGAAAATTCTCATGGATGTGGTTGTAACTGATATTCCACCCAAGTATGGAATGATGTTATCTAGATCCTGGGGTTCCATAGCTACAAGGATCTTTGCAACTAGACATGTCTTATGCCACTATCTCAGTCTTCGGCCAGCCTAAAAGGCTATACCGAGAAACTTTGATGAAGTATGTGGTAAGTAGTCGAGAAAAACCCCAAAACTTTCCCATTTATTCTATGCATTCAGACATGGACTCTTTTATCTTATATAACACTAAGATTCAAACCCAAACTGATGTTAAAATTGTGGCTTTAAGTCAGGATGAATTCCTAGACAAAGAATCCACAGTTCAGATTCAAGAAGTCTTGGAAAACAACAAATTGACAGTCACACATGAGGATTCCCATGAGACTAATAATCCAACCATGCCTGCTGGGCAAACTGAAAAAGCTCCTAATACCAGTTCAAATCAAGAAAACCTATGGTATCTAGAGTTTGAGGCATCTGTTAATAAGCTAGGAACAGAGGCAGGGGTTTGGATACACAATATGAAGGATGACCATGCTGAGGGACATGCATTTATATTGAATTTCAGGTGCACTAACAACATGGCCGAATATGAAGCCCTCCTCTTAGGGCTCAAAGTGATCAAAAGCCTATGTGCAGCTCGAATATCAATTTTGGGAGATTCTGACTTCATCATTCAAGAAATAAAGGGTAACTTCATTACAAATGATCTTAGGCTAAGGTCATATAGAGCTACTACAATGGAAATTCTCAACACCTTTCTTGAGCCCCAATTAACCAAGATTCCAAGGAATCAAAATCTGCATGCCCATAGTGTAGCAACCTTTGCAAGCACTTGTAAATTGCCATTTAAGCCGAGTCACCGATTCACTGCTGAAATAAAACATAGACCTGCTGTACCAGATAATGTCAAAAACTGGCAGGTGTTTGAAAATGACACAAAAATCAACAATTTCCTGACTTTGAAGGAAGAGTCTCAAGCACAAAAATGGATACCAACACTATAGAGGAAGGCAATCAAATAGACAAAATTGAAACACATATCTCTGCTGAAACAGCAAACCAAATTCTACATCTCACTAAGTTTATCAAAACAGATTTACAGGAACTTCATGAAAAAGAAGGTGAGGATGCAATTACAGCAGAGTGTGAAGTCATTGAGCTGAAGGATAATTTCCTACCTACAGGCCTCACTCCTTTAGAGGACATTTTTGACTCAAATGACATCTCTAGGAAACCTAAAATGCAGCCGTTAAACGTAGAAATTGAGGACTGTAATTTAGGAACTGCAAAAAATCCCAAAATAATAAAATTGTCCAGAGCTCTGCCTCCTGACCAAAAACTCAAGTATATTGAACTATTCAAAGAATTTCAAGATGTCTTTGCATGGAGTTATGAGGACCTAAAGTATTATAATACTGCAGTCATCCAACATACCATACCTCTCAAATAAAAGCAAAAACATTTCAAACAGAAACTTAGAAGGGTCAACCCTGTGCTACTCCCTTTGATTGAGAAAGAAGTTAAGAGAATGTATGAAGCTGGAATTATAGCTCCAATCAGATTCTCAGAATGGGTTTCAAATTTAGTGCCCACTAGAAAGAAGACAGGGGAGATAAGGCTATGAGTTGATTTAAGAAATTTGAACAAAGTCTCTTTAAAGGATAATTACCCTTTACCCAAAATGGATCACATTCTGCAAAGGGTAGTGGGTGCTTCAAGGATATCACTACTAGATGGATTCTCAGGCTTCAATCAAATCCTGATGCACCTGGATGACCAAGATAAAACTGCTTTCACAACCCCTTGGGGGACATTCAAATATGTGAAAATGCCTTTTGGACTCAAGAATGCAGGAGCAAATTTTCAAAGAGCCATGGATATTGCTTTTGCTAAAGAAATTCATGACTTTTTAGTCATTTACCTAGATGACCTTACAGCTTTCTCCAAATCAGATCAAGAACACCTAGATCATCTCAGGCAAGTATTCTTAATTTGCAGAAAATATCGTATATCACTAAATCCAAAGAAATCATTGTTTGGCCTAGAAGAAGGAAAATTATTGGGCCATATCATCTCTAAAGAAGGCATTAGGATTGATTCAGATAGAATACAAGCTATCTTGCAAGTCCCTCACCCTAGAAACATTAAAGAACTACAAACCTTTTTAGGGAAGATCAATTTTCTAAGAAGATTCATACCAAATCTGGCTGAGCTAATAAGATTGCTGAACAACATGCTCAAAAAAGACTCCAAGGTTAAGTGGACAATAGAAACAAGCAAGCCTTTGAAGAAATCAAAAAAAACTTTGACTCAAACACCAGTCCTCACAAGCCCCAATTTTGACAAGGACTTTATCATATTCTCATTTGCATCATAACATACAATTGCTGATGTCTTACTTCAAAAAGATGACGAGGGATGTGAAAAATCCATAGACTTATTCAACAAAGCCCTTAGAGATGCTCCACTCAAATATCAAATCATGGAGAAACAAGCATATGCACTTGTAAAGGCCATCAAGGACTTTAGAGTTTACATCTTGTACTCTCATGTGATTGCTTATGTGCCCAACACTGTTGTTAAAGACATCCTGACCCAAGAAGGCATTGAAGGAAAAAGGGGAAAATTGATAGCTACCATACTAGAATATGACATTGAAATTAAACCAACAAAACTGATAAAAGGACAAGGACTAGCTAAACACATGACTAAAACTAACTTTCAAGCCATTGACATAAATCAACTGGATAATGAGCAAGAGATGGCGAATCCACAGATCAGTCAAGCCTTTTTACAATCACCTTGGTATGTTGACATATCTTTTGTATTATTAAACTTGTAAGCTCCTCCAATATTATCCAGAACTAAGAAAAGATTTTTGAAAATGAAAGCTTCCAAGTTCTACATTTTAGATCATGCTCTCTTTTGGAAAAACCATGAAGGTGTTTTATTAAATTGTCTAATCAAAGAAGAAACTGACAAAGTACTTGGAGAATTTCATGCAGGGAATTGTGGTGGACATTTATATTGGAAATCAACTGCTGATAAAATCCTAAGGGCTGGATTTTATTGGCCCACCATATTTGCTGATGTGAAAAAATATGTAACTTCTTGCCATAAGTGCCAAATTTTTGAAGGCAAGAAAAGGTTACTGCCTCTACCCCTCAAGCCCATTTCCACTGAAAAACCATTTCAACAATGGGGTTTAGACTTCATTGGGGAAATCCACCCTACATCCTCTGGCCAGCACAAATGGATTTTGATTGCTATAGACTATTTTACCAAGTGGATAGAGGCCATCCCTTGTAGACAAGCCAATGACTCAGTAATCATGCAATTCCTTGAGACCAACATCTTGTCTAGATTTGGCTGCCCAGATAAAATTATTACAGACAATGTTGTTTCCTTTAAGTCTAAAAGAATGATTAATTTCTGTCATAAATGCCATTCTACATCCTATTACCCTCAAGGTAATGGCCCAGCTGAATCCTCCAATAAGAGCTTGATCAACATCATTAAGAAAGTCTTGGAGGAGAACAAGAAAAATTGGCATAAAAAGCTTGTAAATGCACTATGGGCAGACAAATTGACCACTAAGAGATCTATTGGGACCAATCCCTATCAATTGGTTTATGGGATGGACGCAGTATTCCCTTCTTCTTTGGGAATCCCAGTGATAAAGTTTCTACAAGAGATATAGGCAGAACCTAATGATATTCAAAGAAGGATCAATCAAACTATTCACTTGCAGCAGACAAGAGAGGAGGTCTATCACATAGCTCAAGTTCTAAAAGAAAAGCTTAAAAAGATATTTGAGAAAAGAAGCAGAGGATTTCTTCATTGGGGATAAAGTTTTAAAGTGGGATTCTAGAAGAGAAGATAGGGGAAAGCATGGAAAATTTGATTTCTTATGGAGAGGACCATTTATCATTCAAACTGTACAAGGAAACAACACGTACTTTTTGAAAAGCCTAGATGGTACAGAGGCAGATGATGGACCGGTCAATGGCAGAATGCTGGAGCATTATTTTGATCCACTTTGTTAGAAATACTAGCACTTTAATTTGTACATATTAGGGTTTACTTTCTGCAGTTTATTACAGCAATAGGATAAAATAGGTGACAACAAATTTTGAGGAAAAGGCAAGGAATTGTGCCACCTTTGGGTATTGCATTTTAAGCCCATTAGAAGAAGCTAAGGAAGTAGACTTGGGAGCTGTGAGAATATTAAGAAAAAATCAAACAGAGTACCCAAAACAGAGCTGTAATAATTGGAATGAGTTCATCAGAAATATAGACATTGCAGAGGAGCCATTTTTGTGAACAACAAAGGAGAAATTTCAGAATACAGCAAGAACTGAATATAAGGCCATCTGACCTGTTGTTCTTTACTTTTCACTAGGAAAAACCATCCCCAAGTGGAGCCACTGTTAACTTCCTATACAAATAGGTTTCGTTTTTCATGATTGACTGGAGAAGTGCCAAATATGTTCATCCTTTTCATGCTGCAAAGGTTCCATATTTTGTAGAATTTCACCATGTATAGGTGGTTGACTCTTACCACAGTTGATGAATAACCAGACAGTTTAATCCTAGCTAGGTCATGTTTGAATTACTTGTCTTAGAATAGAGAATAAAGGTCTGCACAAACAGTTCAAGCTTGGCAGATAAGTAGTTAGATAGAGAAGCAAAGGGTCTCAACAGCTTAATCTGAGCCCTGGAAGAGATAAGGGTAGACTTAGATAGGAGGGTAGCTAAAATAAAAGAGAGGAATCAGGGTTTGCTAGTTCAAATGCATCCAATGAAAATGAAGAGAAAATGTTAGGTATACTAGGTTGGGTAGGCAGTTTTGATGGTATAGAAGCAGGTGTATGAGCAATTTGCTCCTTTGGAACAAGTTTTCATCTCATAAAAATCATAAGGTACCATGGCAAGATGGCTACAAAACAAATGGTGCATGACTAATTCCCTTCCCATTTTTCCAAGAAACACTTACTAACATTCCCCCCAAGGACAATGAGATCTGCTCATTGCCTTTCGTCCACTTCATCTCGTGGAAAAACTAAGTGAACACGTGCTTTCACCTAGGCAAAACAAGCCACATTTCTTGTGTAAAATGTCTTTATTCCATTTTGCCAAGATTTCCTAAACTTCACAACTCGGTATCCTTTCATTCCCCCCATGCCTAAGTTTTCACTCTATAAACTTAGCCTAAATTCATACATATCCATTCCACATGGTCATATTAACCTACTAACACTATTATATAGCTCATATGTATATTCCCCTCCGTTACTAGGTAAAAATACACAAAATCCATAAACAATCTAATACCCCGACCCTTGGCTAACTATAGCTATATTTTAATTTTTTTAGGGAGTTATTGGTCCACTCAAGGCCAATAACAACCCTCCACATGCCCCATCGGGACTTTTTTATCCTTTGGATAAATAAACAGCCGAAAACCCGCATTTTTACCCCCAAAACCCATTTAACCCAAAGTCAGAAATACACCGCAAAACATCACAAAAACCCGAAATACTAAAGCGGGTCCCTCGCAAATAACCCATCGCCACCTTCATTACCCTCTAGTCGTCTGATCATCACCGACAAATCCAACGGCTATCGGAAATATCGAAAGCCCTAACATGTCGAACTATAGCGTCCGGGGGATAGGCAATATTTCCACCATACCAAGGACGCGTGTCAGGCGCCCGACGTGTTTGGAGCCCCCTCCCCCAATACCACTTTCCTCTAAAGGCAGTGCGGGAAATACCACTTACCACCCCACCGCCTCCTTGCTGATGTCTTGCCCACGTCATCTGATGACGTCACCCCCGTTGCCGCCCGCCTCTCTGCTGACGTCACCCAACACATCACCCACCATGTCACATGCCATGTCACCTGCCATGTCAGCATCCATACCCTGCTACATGAAAAAATGACGTCATCAGAAAAAAGCGCATCGTAACCTGCCAAAGTCAAAAATTCAGGTAAAAAGGGGTGAAAATGTTGTTTTTACCCATTTGTCTTTGTTTTCTGTATGCAACCTGTGCATGCAAATTTACGTGCAAAAGAGCATTTTCACCATACAATTCCACCACCCAGCAGTTCTACTCCACAACTCAGCCCCTTGGCTCACCTGGTCACCTGCAAATCGACCATTCCGCCGAGAAAACAGGTATTTACAACAAATTGCTCCCGAGCCTGTTTTTATTGGATTTCACTGTAAAATTGCCCACAACACCTATAATTTGAAGAAGAAACACTGTGTTGCTGTCAAAAATACCTACCATAACCTCTGTCCTGCCAAATTCACTATAAATCCGCACAGTGAGCTAAAAGTGAGCTCGTTTGGCATTGCAAATTCTCCAAGAAACCGCGAAAGCTGCCTTTTGCCCACAAGTCGCCCATTGTGCCAAAGAAGCCTGTCAGTTCTATTTCTCCAGCTAATTTCAATCCACAGAGCTAAATTAAAGCCAACGAACTAGTTTCAATGGTGAAAATCCCAGAGAAATCCACAGAGCCATTGTTTTGCCTATTTTGCTTACACAAAGCCAAAAACTTCCAATTTTAAAGGCAACAAAGTTTAGCCAAGGAAGGTCCAGTAGCCTTGAATATCACTTCTCTTAATGCACCCCACAAGGAATTGGAACATTTGCCCTTAGCTGATAAAGACTATCTAATCCAAGACTTAGTAGGCTACCAAAACCATCTGCATTAACTGTGATTGCCATTCTGTGAATAGTATTTCTTTGTGCGATTCCAGAATTCTTGGTAGATTAGTCGCCTGGCCTTGATCGAAATCTTGCCATTCTAGAAAACTTGTCAGTGTTTCTTCAGCCTGATCCAAATCGGTCCTTTCCTTTTCTACCTTTTCACTTATGGATTCTACTAACTCGCACAATGGTTCTGCCTGTGTAATTTGCTGACACAGGAGCTTAACCTGATTAATCAATGCCTTATTTAATTGAAGCGCTTCTGCTTTGAATTCATCTACCTGAGGGAGCCTTTTCATTTGCTCAATTTGAGTTGACAATTGAGCGATTTGCTCATCTTTAGCTTTTATCGTTCCCTCAGTCGATATTCTTAATTGCTCCAATGCTGCCGATAGTTCCTTTTGTCTTTGGATTGCGCTCTCGTCAATCCTCCGTTTCTCCTCTTCTAATTGCTTAGTCAGTTGATAATTGTTCTGCTGCTATACTAGCAATTCCTGCTCCGCTTGTTCTGCCTTCTGCTGAATTTATGATAATTGCGCATGTAGTGAAAAGATGTCTTGATCCTTCACTTTCAATAAACTACTCACCTTCGATGCTTTATCAATGGTCGCCTCCAAATATGCTCCAGCGTATTGCGATAGCTTGGTTAAGTCATCGGAGGGGTCAAATTTCTCTTTCCACACAACATTGCCCGTCACTGTTAATTCAGGGAATAGAGAAGGTTGATCAGCCCTTCTTCTTTTCCTCTGTCGCTTTACAACAACTTTATGCTTAGGGCTATAAAATACATCCAAAGGGGGAATCTCTTCTATTTGCAAAATGATTTCACCCGATGGATCCTTAGGAATTATTTATGTTTCTTTTGATTTGGGTGGGTCGCTGGTTTCGCTCGAAACCTGTTTTGATGTTGCTTCATGTGTGTCACCCTCTTTAGAAACCTCATCATCTTTCGAGCAGTCTAGGTTGCCGATGATTGAATTGAATTGCTGCCATTGCTAGAGCAAATTCGGATCAATTTTTGTATCATCGTTAATTTTAGAGCTGCTCTCTTCTTGAGTTTTCGCCTGGGTTTCATCCTGTCGCTGCACATTTTCCTGGGTTTCTTCCTGCCTCTGATTATGCACTTCCTCCTGCTACTTTGATGTAGTAGGAGGTGGCGTATTACTTCGCTGCTCAGGCTCGCTTGATTTTGTCGTTGTTGGAGTAGTCGCTAACAGGTCTAAAGGAAGAGTTTGCAACCTCTGTTCTCTAATTCTATTAAATTCGAATAGCCCCTCATCATTGTATACATTTATGGCAAGCGATTTAACTTGATACAGCGACTCGACCAATGCAAACAAATCCTCAAATCTTTCTTCTTTGTGCTCGAACTTGGCCAATTTGGCCTGGTCGAGCGCATTATAAGTGATTTTCCTTGGATCATAATGCCTGCTTGGCAGAGTAGCCAGAGTCAGCGAATTTATCTTCCCAGCTTCCTTCTCTGCATGTTTGATATCATGCAGGGTATAAATTCCAATTCGTAGGGGAAAGGAGGGCCAGACATGCTTTTTCGCTTTTTTCAGGGTCTGAGTAACCCCATCGGCATTGATTTGATAAGCTACTTCCCTGGCAAGTAACTTATCATGGATGTATAGTGGGAGCACATGGGGCCTGGCCTGACTACCAAAAACTCTAATGTAGGTGAATTTCTCCTCTCCAAACCAACTTTCTACTGCGATTAAACCTACCCCTGCTTGTTCAGAAATCTTCGGGGCAGGCTTATAAAAAATGGAGTAATAAATTGGCAACATGAAACCGTTGCAGATTTGATATAGGTGGTGTTTGTAGTTTGTCTTCCACAACTTTTGATGATATATGTGGATGGGTGTGGGGTCTTGCAACGTCCACCTCCATCCGAGCACAGGAAACTCAGAATTAAAACATAAGACATCCAACACATAGGCACTATAATAAAATGGCGGAATGAACCTCTCTGTGACACGAGAGTTAAATCTGAAATTAAGAATGGCCTTGGCTAACTTGTCGGATAATATATACGCCCAATCCATAATCTCGCCACTACATGCCGCCTCCATTAAGGGGACCATTTCTATGGTAAAATTGCCAGAGTCATGTAATCCCCATAGTCTACATAACATAATTCTAGCATAGCAGTAAGGAGAACATAGAGAGTCGACTGAGTACTTACCCGAGGATTCATGTTTGTGCTTCGCTGGATTTTGTCTCCAGCCTCGAATTGGTTCGGACTCGGTATCGTTCTCTGCTCGGAACTTCTCCAGAAATGTCGTGTTATACTTTTTCTCTTCTGCCGGTAGGTGATACATTTGCCTTAGATCTGCGGCTCGAAAAGAACCGAAAATCCTCCCATCTGCAGTGCTAAACATTCTGTCGGTAATTGGGATCTCTTGGATTTCCCACCTTACCACATCTGTATATGGGAGAATTTGCTCCCGAGCCGCTATCCTGTGAAGAAAGGAATTTGCCAAGTATTTTAGATTGGCCTCAGATTTGCTGGTACTATCCCATGAGACTTGTATCCCGATCACCTTCGGCTCTTCGGCTTCAATCAAATTATATGTTCCTTGCCAAGTGGCCCTGGTAAGTCCCAGGCACGTCGTATCTGATACAAGCCCTTTCTTTTTACTGCCTGAATCAACAACAGATTGCCTTGCGGCTGGTGAAGCAGTAGGCATTGTAGTCTTTTTGGACTTCTTTCCGATTCCACTCAAATCTGTCTCTGTGGAAGAATCCTGCACAGAGCGAAAGATAGGCGTAATACAGGCAACAATAACATGAATTGAATAGACTGAGGTATATATATCTTGATGCATTCATGGTGATCAATTGACTTAAGACGGCTTTCGGATCAAATCTGTGAATAGATCGCAAGCTTGTTGTTTTCATTAAATGGCCGTTAAGGCCTGTCAATCTCATTAATACCAGTCGCTTCGGTTAATGGCCGAATGATTTATTTGAAGCATGCCTTGGGCAATTTGGCGGTTGAACGCGAATGAGCGACTTTTCAAAAGATATTTCCTTAATTACGAATAAATCGTATTAAACAACCTTTATGATTTTTACTTTGAAAACTGCGCTTTTACCTTTTTCGCAATCGGGCGTCGGGAAAATCCTGAGTCATTGCTTTGGTTCCATTTGGAATCCCCGATCGCCGATAGCGATATCGCATCGCGTCGGGAGTAGCGAGTAGGGCCATTTAGAATGTGGGCATGGTGAGTCGCCGATCGCCGATAGCGATGTCGCATCGCATCGAGGCGAGAGGGAGCTTACTTGCGTTTAAGCATTATTGCCGATTGCCAATTGCTGATTGTCGATTTCACATCACATCGGAGAAAGGGGTTGTTAATTGTGTTACCTTATATTTCACCGATATCTGATAGCGATTTCGCATTGGCGGAAATCAAGATGTCCCTAAGTTGTATTCCCTTTTTCATTGCGATATGCGACCTTGCAATCGCTTTATCGCAATGATAAAGATAAATCGTTTTTCGTTGGGGTTTTTGATTGATTTTATTGAAAAGGCCTTTTTGAAATAGAAATTTAATTGATACCAATTTTAAAACAAAAATTAATAAAGGGACCCATTTCATATTATAGTTTCAGAATAGTAATGATATGAAATGGGGGGTTGTTGTATGGCACAACAGAACCCCATCACACCATGGTTATCTGAAAATGGAAAGGCTAGGCTAAAAGCACTATCACACCTAGAAAAACCCATGCCATAACAAAAAAAGAACCACATGAAATACCATGCATGTCAAATATAGCAAGGAAAATACACATGAAAATCGATACCTGCAAAGAATATTGTTGTAGCTGTTTGATCCTGCCTTTCCCTTCTTGATCTATTCTTCCTCTTGCCTTCTTTTCCTTTCTTGATGCAATGCCAAAATGCTCCAAGAAAACTCTAAGTGTCCATGTGTGAGTGAGAGAGAGATTATAATGAGAGAGCTCCAATAATGAACCGAAAAAAGGTTACCAATTGATCCTCAAAAGCCTTTTTATTAGTGAGGCCTTTATTTTCTTCATTTTCCATTATTTTCCTTCATTTTCCTCCTCACTTGCAACCTGCGACCTTTCACCTCCATTTTCTCCTAATTTCCATTATTTTCATAAATAAATGTGCCAAAATTCCATTTTTCCTTTCCAAATCCTTATCCATTTCCTTTTCCAATTTCCTTAGCCATAATAAACTGATGAACACCCATAATAGGATCTTTCTCTCAACATTCAGCTTGGAATAAGTGTCCCATCAATTGTGGTTATTATTTTTCCTTTATTAACTTTTATTACATGGAATTTTCACCAGGGCTATTACATAGGGTTTTATTGTTCCTGTGATCATTTCAAGAAAGTTGGAATGGATTAGTCATGGCTATTAGTAACTATGTATGTAGATCTAATACTTTAAAGTTTTATGATGTTTTTGGTGCTACCCTTAGTGAGGAAATGAGATGGAAAAGCTCAAGTGAGAAAACAAGTAATGCTTTGACTGTAGAGACTAGGGAAAGAAAACTTGAGAGAGGAAAGAGCCTAGGTCATCACAATAAGTAAAGGAAATGAAGATCCAAATCCTAATTAGGGGTAGTATGCTAGAAATGTGGGATAAAATAATGCCTAAAGAAAGACTAGAAATCATGGAAGGGAAAAGGAGATGGACATCAAGAGAGAAATCAGGAAGGAAAGACAACATGCGATATGTTGCAAGATGCTCTGATTATTTAATTAAAAAATATTATTAATTCCTAGGTGGAATAATAAGGGGCTTCATTCCATAGCACATCTGATAGGAAACCTTTTCATGACTATGTTCAAAGAGATTTTGGAAAGGTTCGTCTAGTTAATGATAAACCCTGTAAAATCATTGGAATATGTAAGGTTTTTATAAAGCAACAAAATGGAAACTAATAGTTATTAAAGTAGGTAATTCATGTTCCAAATCTAAAGGAAAAAAAAATTCAATAGGGTAGTTGGGAGGTGAAGGCTGAGTAACTACATTTTTAAACAAATCGTGGAATGCCATTAAAAGATCCCTGGTAATAGAAAAAGGAGAAAAGGTTGGTACATTGTATTTATGTAACGATATTTATAACTATACTAATTCTTCAACCTATACAAGATAAGATATTACGTTGTGGCATCATAGGCTTGTGCACATGAGTGAGAAGGGGATGCAAATTCTTCACTTAGTTTTTTTTTCTAGGTTTGAAGCATGTTGATTTGGATTTTTATGAGAATTGTCTTTATGGAAAGTAGAAGAGAGTCAGATGCCTTAGAATTGGGGAAGAAAAGAAGAGTGGAAAATTAGATCTTATGCATACATATGTATGGGAACCTTCTTTGGTATCATCTCTCAATGGCTCTTGCTATTATGTTACTTTTATTGACGATGTAACTAGGAAAACTTGGGTTCATTGTATTCGAAATAAATATCATGTTTTTGGCACTTCTATGAAGTGGAATGATTTGGTTGAAAATGAGACAGAAAATAAGTTGAAGTGTCTCAAATCAGAGAATGGAGGTGAATAATCCAACAAGGATTTTGATAATTATTGTTCAGACTATTGAATTCATAGAGAGAATATAGTTCCAAGAAGACCACATGAAAATGATGTTTTAGAAAGGATGAATAGAACAATCATGAAGTGTGCAAGGTGTATGAGATTGGATGTATGATTTCCTTCACAATTTTGGCAGATGTCTTAGATATTGTTGTTTATCTAATAACCTAAGGGCCTTCAATTTTCTTGAATGATGGTATTTGAGAGGAGGAATAAGCAGGAAAGAAGAAAAACTACTCATTTCTAAAGAATTTTGGTTGTGAATCATTTATCCACATTAACAAAGGAAACATAACAAAACTTGAGGAAAAATAAAAGAAGTGTACCTTCATTAGATATGGTTTTAATGATTTTGATTATCACTTATATGACTATGAAAACCATAAAATCATCTGGAGTAGAGATGTGGTATTCAATGAAAGGGTCTTGTACAAAGATTAGTTGCTGGGAAAGAAACATGAAAAAGAAAACATAAAATACGTAGTTCTTGATGAGATCACAGAAAAATTAAGTTCAAAGGTGCCAGGAAATCATAATGATCAATGACAAAAAGGAGAAGAACAACAAAAATAGTAGAAGGTCCCTCAAACTCCTGCTAGTACACTTAGAAGGTCTACCATGTTAAGTAGACCCATTGAATGATATACGCCTTTATTATATCATGTATTGTTGATTGATTTTGGTGAACCAAAAGGATATGGTGAAGAAATGCATGTAGAAATGAAGAAGAAGTGAGAGCAAGCCATGAAAGAAGCCATGGAATTCTTGGTACATAACGAGACTTAAGACTTCCGCAAGTTTCCTTAAGGTAAAAAAAAATTGCCGAATAAATGGGTCTATAGGTTGAAGGAAGAAGATGGTGGTAAAAAGAGGTACAAGGATAGACTTCTGGTGAAGGGGTTTTCACGAAACAAAGTTATAGAATTTGATGAAATATTTTATCTTGTTTCTAGAATGACTTTAGTTATAACTATTTTAACTCTAGTGGTAGCAAAGGATTTTCATCTTGAATAGTTAGATGTAAATACAACCTTTCTCCATGGGGATTTGGAGGAAGATATCTATATGCAACAGTTAGGTATGTATGACGTCAAAGGGAAGGTGAAATTAGTGTGCAAGTTGAAGAAGAGTTTGTATGGCTTAAAACAAGCTCCAAGGCAATGGTATCTGAAATTTGACAGGTTTATCTCTAGACAAGGTTATACTAGATGCCATTTTGACCATTGTGTTTATCTTAAGAAACAAAACAATGACATCTATATTATATTTTTATTGTATGCAGATAACATGCTTGTTGCATGGTCTAACATATAGGAAATAAATATGATCAAAGGAAAAATGGTGCATTCATTTGCTATCAAGGATTTGGGTGTTGCAAAGAAAATCCTTGGTATGAAAATAACTAGAGACTAGAATAATAAAAAACTTTCATTTCTGAGAGTGAGTACATAGAAAAGATATTGGAAATATTTAATATGCATAATGCAAAATCAATTAATACACCTATGGCCAGCCATTTCAAACTATGTAAGGATATGTGTCCCAAGACCTATGAAGAGATGGATTATATGTATAAAGTTCCATATGCATCAGTAGTTAGAAGCTTAATGTATGCAATGGTGTGCACAATGCACAATATTGCACATGCAATGGGAGTTGTGAGTAGGTATATGAATAATCCAAGAAAAAATAAGTGGATGGCAGTGAAGTGGATTTTCACGTATTTGAGAGGTACCAATAATCAAGAATTATGTTTTGGAGGTTCAAACACTATTCTACAGGGATATGTCAATGCAAATATGACAGGTGAGAGCGATAACATGAGGAGCACCATAGGGTATGTGTTTACTGTAGCTGGAATAGTTCTTAGCTAGGTTTCAAAAATGCAAAATATTATTGCACTTTCAGCGACGTAAGAAAATTATCTTGTTGCTACAGAGGCTAGTAAATAAATCATTTGGTTACAAAGGTTTATGGATGAATTGGGCAAGATGTAAGAGATTGGAAATTTATACAGTCACAACCAGAGTGCCATATATCTTGCAAAGAACTCATAATTCCATTCCAAGACTAAACATATACAACTCAGGTGTCATTTCATACAACCAATTTTGGAATATGGACAGTTGAAGCTGGAAGATATACGCACTAGCCAAAATCCTACATGTGTATTAACAATTTTTGTAACTAGGGAGAAACTAAGTCTCTGCTTAGTTTCACTTGGTCTTAAATTTTGATGGTGAAGATGAGAAACAACGAGGTCCAAGTGGAAGCACTGTCCCACAAGTCAATCAACAATGGAGTTGATATACTCAGTCTCCAAGTGGGATATTTTTTGGTGTGGATCTTGATTACCTTCTTGATTGTTTAGAGGTTTTCGTTTCAGTTGTGGTTGGATCCTAGTCCCTAATGGGTGGGTGTGGGGAAGCTTCAATATAATTTCCTAGTCAATCTGGGCTGTTCATTTGGCAGAATATTTGATGGTAGAATTTATGTTAATTTAGGGATTTTTTCCCTAGAAGGAAATCTTTAGTTTATGTGAGAGAACTATATTGCAATTGTGCATTGTTCTGTGTAAGAAATAGAGAGGAGACTATGTTAGAGCGAAGATGAAGTTACAATATTATTTTTGTAGGTTGTATCCCTTCATTTTGATGGATAATGTAAAATGAATAACCGATTGTTTCTCTCTCGATGTAGCCTAAATTGGATGAACCGCGTTTATTTGTGTCTCTCTCTTTTATGATTTTTTTATTTGTTTTTTCTAGAATATTTTATGCATTCCATTGCTTTATTATTTAATTTGTAATTCACATAAGATAATAGAACACAAAGATATATGCTCCAAGATAGGGAAAAAACCCTCCAAGGAGAAACCCAGACAAATTTTCTTCTTGTAGAATTAGATCAAAGTAAGGAATCCAAGACCTAAGGCCAAAAACCAATCTCTCCACAAGCATCATGTCAATCCTCCATTATGTCGATAAGAGAGTCTTCAAAAAATTAGAAATTATGTCTACATTCTGGTAATATTTCCACATTTATACAATCTCATTACTCCTTCATTAACCCTCAAGAAATTCACAATAATATTTGACAAAATATTATCATCTTTCCAGAACTATTCCATAGGAGAAACTTGCATCACTACCGTTAGTAGTTTCGCATACTGTTCCATAGACGGACAATAATGTATTATCCAAAATGAGGAGAAAGCTAGCCAATATATAGTGATTCGTGTGTTTGAAAAGTTACATCCTTTGGGTAGGTTGACATGATCATCTGGAGGGCTACCTTGGTCTTGAGCTTACTAGTTGATTATTTCCACAAAAATGAGATATTTCTTTTTCTTTACAAATAGTCCGAATGGGACTTTGACTCTTGACAATTTTAGTAATATGAGGGGCATGAAATGCATGCCTAGTCTAAAATAGTACATTGACAATTATGAAGACCAAACCTAGTTACATTTTCTAATATCTAGTAACCAACATTGGTCACATGTAGATATGAGGTAAGTTCCTAATAGATAAGTGTTATATGAAGGTTTTGGCATAAGAAGTTGATTCTAAGCTAATAGTCACATATGGTTGAGTTGAGTTGAGACTCAATATTAAGGGGCTATGGAATTTTAGTTTTTTTCAAATGATGTGCACATTTTTAGAACTATGACTCTTGTGTGGAGTTAAAAGATCACACTAACGACACTGTGTTGTTGATCAAGGAACCAATCCATAGTCTTGGTTCGAAATTAAATGAAAAATGGAATGTGAAATGTTTTGATTCCTCATGGCTTTTGACATAGTTAAATGGCTTGGTTTGTTGATATATTCAAACAATAATTCCATGTCTAAACTCTGTGGTTGTATCCCCATGGAAATTGAAGGCACAAGCCTATAAAATAACAAAAGAAAAATTCAAAAAGGTTTGTTACTCTGATGAGAAATTGAGAATTAGTAAGAAAGAGTGTTGGTAATGTAAAGGTTGGGTTGTGAAGAAAATTAATAGAGAGAAGAGAGCATATTTTAATTGTTGTTCTTAATACTTCTATATTGTTTTAGAATATCTAGCTAGTTAAGAGCCGAAGTAGTGAAATTCTAAGCTTTAAATGAGTGAAAGAGGGGTCTACTAGGAAAAGCATGTTAGTTCCTACATATCAAGGAGAGGGTGCTTACTTCAAGTTGGTTCTTGTAAATATCATGGGGTTGGTGCCTCTAGCATGATGGTGCATGTACATCATGGAATTTAGTGCTTCCAACAAGTGGGTGCTTGCAAGTTATGGGATCGATGTCACCTCTTGGTTAGTTCCAATAAATTTGATGTAACATGAAGCTAGAGCTTGCATTTGTTTAAAGAATAACAACAAAATTTGTGGTTTTATCCATTTATGGGTTTCCACGTAAATATATTTGTTTCATATGTGTATGTCTTTTTGTTTATGGTGTTTTGGTGTAATTGATTACTAGTAACATAAATAATCCTAAAGGTTGTTAAAATTTACATAATACTAATTCACCCCCCTTCTAAGTATTGTCATGTATTCTAACAAACTATCCACAAACACTCGACTATGATCACTTTTACTACTCTAGTTGGTTATCACCTACCATTGGCTACTTGACCACCCATTAAATCCAATTGAAGTAACCACTTTTGCCTTAATCATTGGCCTATCAACTGAACCATTGACTTGTTGTGCCTATTTTATCTTTCATGACCATACTTATTAAGGTTTATTCCAATTCATCTTGCCCAACCAGAAAATCAAGGAACTGAACTCTAGTTCAATAAAATTGCTTATAAAGAGTACAACATATCAACATTATCCCACTTATTGCTTTTTTTCCATGAACTAGTAATGTTTTTATTTTAGTGAGCCGTGGCTCTTATGCCCAACTCTTCTCTACACCAAGAGAATTTAGTCACACTCACTAACTTTGTTAGAAATTGTAAAGTTCATTCTTCACCATGCCTAATTTTACTAGCAACACCTTCCTTCTCTCCACCATATCTCAAATGAAATTGTAATATTCATCAATGTTTTTAGGGAACTCGTCTCTAAGTGCCCTAAAAAGGGTTTGGGAATACAATTTTCCAAAACGAACCATAACCTTTTTCTTTGAACCCCTTCCCATACTTTCTAGAGGAATAGAGGTTCAATTTAACCCTTTAATAGGAATTAATTTAAAATAAAAGGGTTTTAAATTACGAGAAACAATCCTTGAGCCTTTATCTTCCATAGAAGAAAGTAAACTTAGAAAAAAATCACTAGATAAAGAAGACTTAGAGAAACTACCTTTAGGTTGTTTTTGCTTCCTAGAATCCCATCTCAGCTTGGCTTTCATCCTCTTGAAAATTCAACTCTTGTTGATACACCATAAATCCTCCTTTTCTTCACATTTATTTTCTAAAATAAGAACTAAAGAGAATAATACTCCCATTATTTCCCCAAATTCTGACAATAACTAATTTTGAAGCTATCCTTCATCAATCTTCTCATTAGCAATGTCTACTTTAGCAACCTTAGGTCCATTCCCCATATCCACAACATCACTGTCTACTAATATATTCTTGGTGCTCATCTCTAAAGTGTCACTAACCCAAATCGACTCCTCAGAAGGCCCATTAGGTTTGGCTTAAGATGGATCTCCTACTTAATAGCTAGGTCCTTCACAGCCTTTCTATGACAAACTACTTCCTTGAATAATTGGAGATGAAACCCCTACATTACCATGAACCATATCATTTTGAACCACTTCAAAAAAATGTAGAGGGTTATCATTAATGATGACATTTGGGTCAGCAAGGGGCATCTTCAATGAGTCCTAAAATCTATGCTCTCTTAAAATGTAATATTGGTCTTCATTTGGATTAAAAAATCCAATCACCTGAATGATTCTAACTTGAATCAAGTCCATATTTTCTACCCATTCTTCAAGTTTCTTCAAATTCACATTCCACTCCACCTTTCTCTAGAGAGGAACTCCACTAGGAGCAATCACACATGGCGTGTCACAAATATTTACATTGCCCACATCGAAAATGAACACCCCAATAGTCCAATGTTGGCATAGAAGTATAATCCCCCCATTTTAAAACCAATTATGCTACTAGATCTTTGAAAATATCAAATTCATCACACACCTGATCTATTTGCCAATCTTCTCGAATAAACTGCACTTCATGAACAAATAAGGTTCTTCCAACTGAATTCCCAATATCCCTTAGTTCTTTAACATTCCAAAATTGAGGTGAAAAAACCTAGAAAAATAAGTGAAATATGTTGAATTAGAAAGTTTTTGTGCCATGAATCAAATCCAAGGTACCAATGTCTAAGAAAAGTGATTAACCCCACCCCCATCTTCCCCCACAACCATAAACCCTTCAAGATTGCCTCTATATCTATTTTTGAATGAAAAATTAAACAAAATCCATCCCTTTAGAAGAATGTCAAAAGATGGAAAATAACCCAATCTACAAACCCAATTTTTTCCCAACCATTCTCTGTAACTTTTCCTATTAAATATCTTGTCCAATAACCTACCAATGAGATCAATGCTAGACAAAACCAAGGAGAAACCAACAAAAATATTAAACCCTAGCATACATTCAAATCTTCCTTCTCAACCTGCAAACATCGAGTCCTCCTTCGCTAGTGAGATTTTTCTTTGGCTGTGACCGCTGCATCCACTTACCAACTTTAACCTCTTAAAGAATCAAAAATAACTCAATAGATATCCTACACTACATAATTCCTTCCCTGAAAATCCATATACTAACTTTTCCACTAAGGGCTTGTCACTTTCAATGAAATTAGACTTAGGGATAACATCATGATTTTCTTATGAGATACTCCCTAATTCCAATCCTCCACATGGATCAAGACCATTCTTCCTACCATCTCCTATGCCATTTGTCAAACACTCTTACCGAAGAATCTCAATGTACTCCTCGTTGCTTTTAAAAAGGTCATTGACATTTCAAATTTCCTCATTTTCGAGCTCGAACCCCCAATTGTACTCTAGATCGAGGGCCATCACATATTCTAGAGATCGAATAACAAAACTAAAGTTCACTTAGCGTTTTCTTGCTATCATTAATTGTTTGTGAATCATCTACTAACTGTTAAAAAAATCGATTATTAAAATACCCTTCAAACCTTCACTGCACCCCACAATCGTTGGCTAGAGCTGAGGCTCTCTTAAAAATGGGATGGCTTTGATTGAAAACTTTGATCTACTACTTTCCATGGCCGATCATGGGCAATACATCTGCTACAACCTCAACGACTCTGATGTACTGAATTTGTCAGGCAAAAAGTTGGGTGCAACATTTCTTGAAAAATTATGGTAGACTCCATTAACGATACCAGAGACCCACACCACTAGCTGCTCTACGAATGGCTATGCTAGGGTTTAGAGAGATGGTGACTCTCATTAACACGCTCTATTGGGCCACACTTGATCTATTGCTTTGCATGGCATATCATGAGCAACATATCAGCGACAACTTACAGTTCTGATATACTCAAGGCCTCAAGCCAAAAGTTGAAAAAAAAATCAGCCAAACAAAAATGACTTAAACTAATCGAATAAAACATGAATAAACTCAAATGTACCACGATCACCTTCCATAGCACCTATAATCAAAGTCAACTTGATCTTCAAAATAGCCAACTTTCAATAATCGTAATCTTTATTAAATAAATAAGCGACTTTTATCCTTTAGGAACCTTTTCGAAATTCCTCTCATCGATATTCTCAAAACATCGAAAATGTTTATTTAAAAAGACGTATGAATACAATTTTTAATGAGAGCATGTGAAGAAGTTTAGCTGAACTCCTCTCGACTTTAGGTTTTTGCTTCTCGACTTTAGGTTTTTGGTTTTTTAATATAACTAGTTTAGTTTTCTGGTTTTTTTTATATTATTATTATAAAATTGGATAGAAATTTATTTATAATTAAAAGTTCAAATTAATATATTTATATAATTTTTTTTTGAGTTTTTGTGATTTATAAAGAAATTTTTTGGTGGAAATTAGATAAGAAATTTTTTGGCCAATGTTTAGAACCAATTAGTGTGATTTATGCAGACCATGGCAGATGCTTAAATAGAGAGCATAGAGCATAACATCAAATATAGATGTTACTTGAAATTATTGTCTCTACATTACATTGCTCTCTATTTAGCCCTTTGCCATGGGTCCCTACATTGCTCTCTATTTAAGCCTTTGTCATGGTCTACCTTTTCTTCTGATGTGATGATAAACCACATTGGTTGGCTGAAAAAGCTAAAAATTTCTCTATTTCTACCATATGATTTCTACCAAAAAACTTTTCTTAAATAGTTTATATAATTTAATTATACATATTTTTTGATTTTTTTAAAAGAATGTTAATTATTTATACATTATATAAATATTTAAATAAATATGTTTGAAATTTTAGTTGGAATGGGGTGATTTTTTTTAATAGCCAAATTTTAATTTTTGTTATTTAAAATAAGTTTTTGATTGTACATATAAATACAACATCCTGAAAACTCTCTATACACTTAAATTGTGGAAAGTTTACAACTAAAAAATATGATTTCAATAAATCTTTACTGAATTCTAAATTATTTAAACCAAAAAAATATACCAAAAACCTTACAAAATATAACACAAATAACGATATCTACCTAATTAAGCTATTCATATGAAAAATGTTAAAAAAATCCAAAATTTGAGAAATATTGGTTTAAGAGGTTGAATGTTGTAAACGTAGTACCAACAAACATAGTTGGAAGGGTTTGAAAGTTGACTAACTCAAGAAAACCATCACAAATGTGCGTCTATGGTCGAATGGCAGCAAATCAATGGTGGAATTGCAGCAAACCACTTTTAATGTCGGCATAACACTCCAAGAATTTTGCAGGTAGAAGAATTAGTTGATCTTTGTGCGCAGCGGCGCCGCTAGTGGAGAATCTTTAAAGCGGATTAAGCGTAACAAAGTAGACAAAGGTGGGGCAAATAATGTGAAGGACGTGATAGTGGGGGCGCATTAACAGATTTGGACATCGGACGATCATTGAGAAACTTGATTTGAAGAGAGCAACACAGTCAAATCCACAATAAGTGCTATGGAAATTGATGAAGCGTACCTGTGGTTGAGCCACAGATTTGACATATGTGTCCGTTAACAGTTTAAACATGACTTTTTAATTAGTTAATCTATTTTTAGCGATTCAGTTAAGTGATTGGCATATTTATTTATTGAGCTATCAATACGGGAGGCAGTATAGGTCTATTATTGGATAATATATTTATTTCGATTTAATCTTAAACACATGTTATATGCTCTCCACCGCATATTTCTGGCTCAATAAACTTCAAAATATTGACTGCCATTTTTTATGCTATATATAGAATTATGGAAATTTGACAACTAAAAAAACATAGGATAGCCCTATAGCATATGATCTATACTTCTAAATTCTGCACTTAGTCTCACAGCTTCTGTGCAGCTACCTAAAACCGTTTCAGTCTTAAATTAAAATATGGAACTCGAGGTCTATTACATAACCAATCAGAGAAATAAATAATGATAGTGAGATAAGGAAGTGTTATGTCAATTTCTTAATCCATTTTCTTATATCCGGCCATGATAAGAGTCTTTTAATTGATGAGCGAGAAAAGCTAAGGTCAAGTCAACTTCTTGATCCATTTTCTTATATCCTGCCATGACAAGATTTAAACGCCTCATTCGATAGCTACATAGTTACATGTTGGGTGGGCACATCTCATCTTGTTTTTTTTTCTCATATATGATTATTGCAATTTTTTTAATATAGTTGATATATCTTAATTGTATCCTTGTATAGGTTAATTGTTGTATAACAATATAAATATAGATTTATGTTAATTTAGGATTTACTTAATACTAAGAAATATTAAATTTTTTAAGAGTTTAGATTTAAAGATATTTGATTTTTTTGACACTAGATAAAATTTTGGTTGATAATATATAGATATATTTATAAATTCTATGCTACTTATAGAAAGAATTACATATCTACTTCATTTTAATCATAACAAGCTTTTTATTTTCATTTACTTTATATGATATATACATCTTTGACATTGAAATATTTTACTAACTATGTTTATTAAAATATTATATTTATAACACATATATACATTAAAATGTTTTCTTGTTATCAATATTTTTTAAATACAATCTCCTATTCTATTATGTTACAAAGGAAAAGGTATATATCCATGGGATAAAATATCTGTCTAAATATATACACATTGAAATATTTTTGTTATTAATATTTTCTTTTTAGATGTTATATGTCAAAAAAATATCAAACATTGAAGAAATTACAAATCTCTCTCATGCTTTGACTTAGTAAGTAAGGTTTGATGCCTCTTAGTCAATACCATGGTTCTCATAAAGAGCTCAAAAATCACTAGTAACTTGTCAATTTTACCTTAAATACCAACAAAAATTAATAATAATAATAATAATAACCTAGAAATTCATTTTTATTATATCTTTTGAGAAGATGCTAGAAGGTTCAAAACTGTTGTAGTGGCTACAACTGTTAGGTAAAATTAATTGCTTAATAAATAAATAAAAGAACTAATCACTTAGACATTAATTATCAACCCAATGAGTGTCTTTTAATTTCAAGGCAATCGACAAAATATATGCATAACAATACCAACACCTAACACTGGTTCTATATGATTATGTTCTATACTATTAAGCTCATTCAACAAGAAACAAAATGTAAGGCTTGAATAATAAAACTAAAATTAAAAAGAAGAAAGTAAATGACATGAAAAATAATTATACTAACCACACAACTTGAATCATTGCTAAATTAAATCATACCTTGTTGAATTGGAAATTTAAGCCATTGTACCCAACATAATTCAAATGTTAATCTAGAGCAACAAATCAAATGAAATCTAGAAGTTATAAGAAATAACAAATTTGGAAAATGCAGCAAACAACAAATTAGTTAAAGGAAGGAAAATCTACTTTAAGAAATGACAATTGAAATTTAAATAGACAAATGCATAACAACACTAATTTACATGTTCAAGGCAGCACCTCATCCAAGGTAGTGGGCTCAACTGCCTAATACTTGGTTCCGCCTTGAGAAATAACTCAGATCAAATTACGAATAACAGATGTAGAATTCAATGGAGAACTTCCTTTATTAAAATATATGAGAAGTGTAATGAAGCTCTTAGCTTTTCCTCAATTTCAATACTTTTTCATTTCCTATCTTTCATCTCTTATCTATTCTCATACATCCTATCTAAGAATTGTCCATCTCCTATCTCTTAATTATCCTTCCAATTATCCCCCCCAAATTATCCTCCTAATTCTCCTCTTTGATCTTTGTTTTCATTTAAATATACAAAAGCAAAGGGAAGTTACAACAAAGTTGATTACAAATTGATTTCCATTACAAATTTGGATTGTAAAAACAAATTGATCAGCAAGATCATATCTGAAATATCTTTCCATCAACATTCAACAGGAACAAGTCGAATTTGGTATTGCAACTAGAAGAATTTGGAAAACGCCACAACAACACATCTATGAAGTCTAGATTCTCATTCATTTGTTTGAAACATCCAATGCAAAACTGTCACTTCTTATTCTAGCAAATTTTTGAGTTGGAATGTTTAATTATGAGCTCGAGACCAAATTTGCAATCTAGAAAAGGTATTGGAGGCTAAAATCGTGAGTGATGTTACAATAAATTCATTAATAAACCATCATTTGAAAAATCATGCATAATAATAATCAATTTATTAAAAATAAAGGAGAAGAAATAATATTTATCCATGAGAGAATAAATGATTATAAAATGGAATTAAATTATGATAAATGACGTGCTAAAGAAGGGTAGAAATGGATGAAATAGATGTTAAAAAGTGATAATAATAATAATGAAAAACTAGTGGCCCAACATACCCCCAAACTAAATATGTTGCATTTTTTATGAAACCCAAAGCCTCTGTATTAACCACGCTATAATACAAAAATGTTCATCCCAACTCATGAAATTGATGGAACAAATTACTCCCTCAAATAATGAATATTTAATTTTAGCAATGTTGATGAAAGCATAACAATTTTCACATTGACTTTTCAATTATATGTATATGAAGTTGCAACAAAATATGATATAAGTAACCACAAACTTCATTAACCATTTTCTCAAAAACTACAAATCAGATTTGTTGAAATTTTCCAAGAAAATTTCTATTATATTAATGCTTCTCTAATCCAAAAATAAGATCTTTTTGGTGCATGGATCATGAAATATAAGAAAAATGGTTGTAGGTGACAGTGTATGATTTTTGAAATTTTACAGACTAATTTAACTTGAAATTTTATGGATTTGTGTATTTTAATGATACTTCTTTGCTATCCAAAAATCACAAGAATTTAGTTCATAGTTTTAAAGATATACTGAAATCAATTTTTGCATTGTACAAAATTGAAATTGTATGTTTTAAATGAGAAATAAAGTAGAAAACATCCATCATGAGTAGTAATTCCTCCCCCAAACTCGAGAATTAGTATGCCCTTATGTAATACTAGAAAACAAATTGAGGTGGTTGCTACAATTATTGTTGAAATCGATGC
This sequence comes from Pinus taeda, assembly GCA_000404065.3. Taxonomy (NCBI): domain Eukaryota; kingdom Viridiplantae; phylum Streptophyta; class Pinopsida; order Pinales; family Pinaceae; genus Pinus; species Pinus taeda. The sequence goes on from APFE030136964.1 coordinate 102,987, forward strand.
TTGGTGTAAAATAACATGGAATAAGGGAGGTTTTGGGAATGAATAAGGAGATCGATAGATGATGGCATGGTCATAATAAATAAATGAATGAAAGTAACACTCCCCCAAATTGAAAGCTTCTATGTCTCTGAAAAATGAGATGTGGTAAAGATGTGGAATGAATAATGATAACTAATGCTTAATGGATTTTCATGAAATTCTCCTAAATTTTTAATAAATAATAAACTAATACTATTTTATCTCAAGTTTTACCTCCAAAAAAAATGTGGAATGACATGTATTGTTGGCATTTGTTGAAGCTGATGTAGGTTGAGTTGATGCTGAAAGTGATGCAAATGTGGAAGCCACACAAACACATCATGCCTGAACAATTGTTCACATTTGCGAGTTGCTCGAGCCTCTTCTATTAGTTGCAATAATGTGGGCTTGTTGTGAATAGAGTTGCCCCCATACTTGTTGTTCTCCTGTAAACAATTCACTATTATGCATGTAATTTTCTTGAATCCATAATTTTAGTTTTGAACAACAACAAATAAGTCGTATGCAAAAATTTCCATTAGATTTTATTTTTGTATAAATGTAATAATAATATTTTGTTAAATCAACAAGTTATGGTGGAGTTTCATAATTATTACGCATGCTATTCCATAATGCAAACATTCCTCCCTCCAATCAGAAAAGGGCATCCACGACCATAAAGCATGGGAAAAAGGGAAAGGACGTTGGGGATTCATAAATCGGGAAAGACAATCAATCAAAATGATGTAAATATGGAAAAAGTAATCAGAGCATTACATGTCAAAAGATTTGAAATGCCCGTAAAAAGAATAAAACAAAGATTAGATCATTATGTAAATAGATATTTACCTTAGGTGGAAAAGTAACAAACGCATGACTAGCGATGAATGTTAATTACTGTTGGTATAGTGATTACATAATAGTGATATAATGCATATAAAGATATAGTTTACCATGCATGTTGGCTATTAGGAATGTTGTTCAAATGAGAAATTTTCCTTTAGAAATGAATCCATAGCTGGTAATAGGATAAATAGTATTTGGCAGTGTAACATAATACTTCAATACCACAAGCTGAACCACTATTTCCAATAGGCATTCATAGCTGTGACAGGATTGTTTTTTAACCCAACAATGAGCCAGAGTCCTCCATTTAGTATTTAGATGGTTTTATTTTTTTATTGCCATAAAGAGACCACTATGTTGGCATGTTAACCAGATAATCATAGTGTCATTCACCAGTATATAACAAAGTGATCAGGTCGGCTGGTGTTGAGACCTACTGTCCTTTTGACAATTTTGACTATCTAGAAGGCCATTACCCTATTGTGGTGGCAATAATGGAATGTCACTTGTTACATCCTTATGATCATGGTAGGATAGCTCGTAATGAGACCCCCTATCCTCTTTAAGATAATGTTTGTTGAATTTTCATATTTTTATATTTTGATTCTTTTTTTTAAATAGAGGGAGGTTCACTTACTCCTTAAGAGTCATGGATGACGTAAGAAGTAAAAAATTGCCAATGAAAGTTATGCTTTTACCCCCATATCATCATATCAAAGGGCTTTATCCATTTGAAAGTGTGAAAGATAAACTAACATGGCATTAGAAAAATAAATCATTTTATGATGTGTCCAAAGGGAAGATATTCAACCAGTCATTATAGAGATGCACCATGTCAATTTTTGAATAAAGATAACCATTAAAAGGCTTCATAGGTCATAATCATATTAACATTACTATTTTTCTTTATCTTAGGCACAAATCCAACTAGATGGTTTTTTATTGGAAAGATAAAAAAGAAAGAAAAATGGAAAAAATAATGAATGGCAATGAAATAACAAAGAGAAATCACAGTTATTCATTCTACTGATTTAAACAAAAATAACACAAAAAGTAAAATGAGGGTTGTTCAATTGATTGAAAAGAAATCATTCAATCAATTTAACAACATATACTCAAAAAATGTTGTTCAATTGATTGAACAACAATTGCTCAATCGATTGAACAACAATACAAAAACACAAAAAGTGTTGTTCAATCGATTGAAAAGAAAAATCGCAAAAATTCCAAGTGTTCTTCAATTGATTGAACAACAATCGTTCAATCGATTGAACATGAAAATCGAAAAAAACGCAAGTGTTGTAAAATTGATTGAATAGAAAAATCGAAAAGAAAAAAAATGAAAAAGTGTTGTTCAATTGATTAAATAACAATCATTCAATTGATTAAACAACAAAATCGGAAAAAAATGCAAAAGTGTTGTTCAATTGATTGAACAACAATCACTCAATTAATTGAACAACAAAATCATAAAAATGCGAAAGTGTCATTCATAAGATTGAACCAAAAAAAAAAAAAAAAAAAAAAAATTGTTCAATTGATTGAACATCATTCGTTCAATCGATTGAACAACAAAATCATAAAAACACAAAAAGTAAGCTGCAGATCAAATATTTCACCAAGCATCAATTTAAGCAAAAATTGTGCTGGAGCTGGGTTGGTTGGGTTGTGTGGATGGTTTTGATAAACAAGCAAGATGTTGTTGAAAATATGGAAAAGAATATGGATGATGTGTTTGTGCTACAAGATGTGGGAGAGTATCCATGTAATCATAAGATGAACCATGCCAAACTCGTAGACAAGATTAACGAGGTTATATTGAGATTGACATGGCTGCCCTAACACAGGAGTATTCCATATTGGATTATGCAAATAAGAAAATGGAGAGGAAGTGTTTTGAACCATACATGTAGGCCATGATTTCCATGTTTTTTAGCTTGTTGTAGCGTCCCCATATCTCTGATATGCTACTTCCATCCTAGATAAGGAAGGGTGACTATCTATGGGATGCTCCTTTCGATAATGAGGGAAAAACCCTTCATCAAATTATGCCTGATTTTTTTTTATCCTGCAAAACATGAAATTGTGAATTTAGAGAGCTAATAAAATCATATTTAAAATTTTCAAATAAAACGTTGATTTTAGCTTTTATGTCTCCTTTTCTTGTAGTATATTTGGAAAATAAGGAAGAAAGTTCTCTATAATTCTTACCAGCCTTGGAGATTCCTCTTGAATACCTTATGCATAATTAACAAGCATCATCTTATGATAACTGAAAAACATCACCTTTTCCCATTAGACTTAAGAGTTCTAAAAAATCATCTTTGATTCCTTTAAGAATGAGTGTTTTTAAGATCTCTTTTTCCAAATACTTATGCTTTGATTTTTGAAGGTTGTAATGAAATTGCTCTACATAGTCCCCCAAGATTTCATCTTCCCCTTGTATCATACTGAAAATATATTCATCGGCCTTGGCATAGTCTTGGTACTTTTTCAAGAATACATTCTTCATGTCTTCCATGTCTGGACGTAGTTCCCACCAAAGCTCATGAACCATCGGAGAGTTGTTCCTTTTAGAGTAAGAGGAAACATTTTCAACCTTTGATCATTAGTAAAATAATCATATTCTCTACAAAGTAATTCAAACTAAAATAAGAATTTATCAAGGTCTTCGTTTTCCAAAACATGAAAATTTTGTAGAGAAGATGGGGGAATTATGTGCATTTGGTCACTCTTCCTAGATCTTTGATAGGGAATTCAAAAGTAGCAATGTGAGCCATTTCTTACGATAATAGAAGATGTTCTTCATGTGCTACTTTGGGGATATTCCTTCAAAAGTTTTTCTATAGGATAAAATGCATGATGTATGGAGAATGAAGATACCCTCAAAGGTCTTCTCGGGACCTTCGACAACTGTAAAATTATCTACAACTGTCACAAAGCTACATGCATGTTCATGAACAATGACTAACTATCAAAGTATGAGAAGGATATTACCTCAAGCCTCCGTGTAGATTTGCTGGAGAGCACAATGCAACTAGGTGGAAGTCCCCTCATCTGGATCCAGATCAAGTCCTGCGCATAGAAGAGACAAGCATAATCACAGCATACAACTCTGATAATGAATACATGAATACATAAAAGAACATCTAGTTACATATAACTAAGCTACTCATGCTAAAAGGTATTGGACAAACAACTAAATGAATGATAGTACCAACACCATGAAGTAGACAGTACAACTGCAGTTCTATATTAATATTGGAAAAGTGATTACAACCATATGTTGCATCAGCCTTCCTTTACCCCTCCAACTTCTCTCTCTCTCTCCCCCCCTTATTGCCAACTTCTTATGATATGAGACAATGCTCAATAGTCAAGTATGCTATACTTTCAAATGCTCTGACCTCTTCTACCATAGCCCTAACTTTGCTTATGTAGCAATTGAGTTAGGGTTGCCAAGTTCCTCCTTGAGTTCCCTAGGGAAAAAGCAATGAACTTGTGATGCTTTCCAGCTCTTCCCCATTTGCTTTCTTCTTTCAGATTAGAAATCCTCCAAGTAGGTCGATTTTGGATGTTTCCTTGCTTTTCTTGAGTAATTTTAGGAACAAATATCTAGATATTTATGAGTCAATTCGTTCCTTTGACCCTTAAAACTTCACCAAGTTTCACTAACGTTGTCTCCTTACTAGCAACTTGAGTTAGTAGGGTCACTAATGCACCATTAGGCTTGTAAACAAGCTTTATAAAGCAAGTTGTTAGTGCACAACCAACGTTAGTGTGGAATCAAGGCCTGCGATTGCATTCTTTGCTTCAGCCATCATTTCTTTCCCCTCCGAGTTGATGAGGAGGTCAATTTGTTGTATAGCATGTTCCTATCAATTGGTTAGTGGAATGGGTGGTTCTTACATCACCACTTGAGTGGAATCATGGGTTTTTTTTTTTTGAATTCTACCACTAAAATTCCTACTTCTATTAGTGCATGCTATATGACTTAAGTTGGACTATTGAGGGTAGACACATCACTGGTTCCCCATGATGCATATGTAGGTTCTTACCTCCTGCCTTCAATATCCATCTCTCACGAAGTTAGGCATGCATATACAACCATATATTAGTTTGGTAGTGCTATTCGACTGCCTCCCTAGCAATGACACCAAAATGTTGAGTAAACTTAATTGCTTAATAAATAAATAAAACAACTAATCACCTAGACATTAATTATCAATTCGAGGAGCGTCTTTTTATTTCAAGGCAATCGGAAAAATATATGCATAACAATACCAATTGCTAACATTGATTCTATATGATTGTGTTTTATACTATCAAGCTCATTCAACAAGAAACAAAATGTAAGGCTGGAATAATGAAACTAAAATTAAAAAGAAGAAAGTAAATGATAGGAAAAACAATTATACTAATCACACAACTTGAATCATTACTAAATTAAATCACACCTTGCTGAATTGGAAATTTAAGCTATTTCACCCAACATAATTCAAATGCTAATCTAAAGCAACTAATCAAATGAAATCTAAAAGTTGTAGGAAATAACAAATCTGGAAAATGCAGCAAACGACAAATTAGTTAAAGGAAAGGAAATATACTTTAAGGAATGACAATTGAAATTCAAATAAACAAATACATAACTACACTAATTTACATGTTCAAGGAAACACTCCATCCAATGTAGTTGGCCTAGCTGCCCGAGACTCAGTTCTACCTTAAGAAATAATTTAGATCAGATTACAAATAACAGATGTAAAACTCAATGGATATCTTACTCTATTAAATTATATGAGAGAAATAATTACAGCATAATGAAGTTCTTAGCTTTCCCTAAAATTCAATAATTGTTCATTTCTCATCTCTTATATATTCTCCTACATCCTATCTAAGAATTGTCCATCTCCTATCTCCTAAGTATTCTTCCAATTATTTTCCGCAATTATCCTCCTAAGTCTCCTCTTTGATCTTTGTTTTCATTTAAATACACAGAGAACAAAGGGAAGTTACAACAAAGTTGATCACAAATTGATTTTCATTACAAATTTGGATTGTACAAAAAAATTGATCAACAAAATCATATTTGAGAGATCTTTCCAACAACGTTCAAAACGAACAAGTCGAATTTGGTTTTGCAACTGGAAGAATTTGGAAAACCGCTGCAACAAGATATTTGAGAAAATTGTCCTCAAAGAACCTTCCATTTCTCTTAACACAGACTGAATTTTGGAAAACTGCTTATCAAAAAACTAATTCGGTTCATTCTGGACAAAACCCATGTTTTCGATTTTTTTAGATTCTCCTTCATTTGTCTGAAATGTCCAACACAAAATTGTCACTTCTTATTCCAGCGAATTTCTGAGTTGGAATATTTAAATATGCGCTGGACATCAAATTTGCAATCTAGGAAAGATCTTGGAGGCTAAAATCATGAGTGATGTTACAATAAATTCATTAATAAACCATCACTAGTAAAATCATGCATAATAATCATCAATTTATCAAAAATAACGGAGAAGAAATAATATTTATACATAAGAGCATAAATAATTATAAAATGGAATTGTATGACAAATCATGGTAAACGATGTGATAAAGAAGGGTAGAAATGGATGTTAAAAAGTGATAATAATAATGACAAATTAGTGGCCCAACAACAATCACCCTCTAAAATTTTTCCTTAGCTTCATCTTGGAGCTTCCCTACCAACTTTTCATAGTATCATGTCTAGTCTTGTCAAGTACACAAGCTTCAATGATTTTCTTGCAAAATGAGAACATGTCCATCAAATCTTGTTGCATCCCCCTCACAGGCTGTTTCACCAAACTTGGTCCAGCTATAATTTGTGTAGCTCCCTCAAGAAATTGCACAATTCTAGAGGGAAACCAGCCTTCCCTCTAGAAATTGCACAATTTTGTTTGGCAGCCTGTTGGCCTCTAGAATTATGAAAATCTGCTTGTCACTATTCACTGAGAAAATTGCGCAATTCCTCCCAGCAAGAATTCTCAGCCTAGAAATTTCACTGTTCTAGGTAGCAGTCAGCTGCTCTACCAAGAAATTGTGCAATCCCTTTAGGCATCCAGCCTAGCTCCCTCCCATAAATGTGCATTTCTTCCTCCGAGCTGAGAAAATATTTTCATGTGTAGTTGAGTTGATTGGTTCCCTCCGAGAATGAGAAAAACTAATTTGCATGCATGGGCTGCTCCTCCCAAGGCAACATGCATAGGCATCCCTTGTTTAAAGGATCTAATTTTAGGAGTTGGAGGTTAAATGCAAGGATAATTTCAGAAACCTCCCACCAGGTGTCGCTTTCCCTAGATTTGTGGCATGCATGTCGTAACCTCTATTTTATCGAAAGTCATCAACTAGACACTACAGAGCTAATTCCCCACATCAATCTTGTAGCTCTGACATCGCACATTGCATCTAGGAGTTGTCGCACATTCAACTCAACTGTTTTTGGGTAAGCTTGCTTTTCATGTCTTGCATTGCGTTTCTGGTGCTTTTTGTGTTTCACTTCATATGAATGTTGTCTCGTTGATTTCAGTGAACACTTTTTGTCATTTTGATACATACCAGCTTGTACTAGCACCGTTTCAGTTCTTGTTAACATCTCACTATTGTCACATGCATGACACTGTTTTGCATGGATGGTTCCCCTTGTAGTGAGTCACTTCACACACATGCATGCTTTCCTGTTTTCTAAATCTTGCACTTGTTGTTTTCATGAATGATCATTTGCTCTTGTTTTCCCTCATCTCATCATGCATTCACACTTCTCATGTTTTCAGTCACTCGTCGGCCGGATTAGGCTGTCTTGGCCATGACCCTACCTTTTCCTGGCTATCACTACACATTTTAGGAAGCGAAAGCTCTACCTTCTCTCCATAAATTGCACAAGTCTAGCCAAGCACTGACCTTTAGGATTGCATTGTGCAATTCTTGGAGGTTGTGTCCTATTGGCCCCAGAAAATGTGCAATGTAGTTTGCTGGTTGCATGTCACATTGACTGAAATCATGCATTACTAAGTTTCAATCCTCAACAGGGCAGGCTGGACTATGCATTGCACAGTTCCAATAGTCAGTCAATCTCTTGAAAACCCAGACTATGCCTTACACAGTTTTAGTAGTTAGTCTCCCAACATCACAATGGAAATTGCACAACCTTCATGATCAGTCACATAGGTATGTTGCAAGTTAGTTCTCAAGTTCGTTTTGGTTTTCTACTGATAGACTACCTTTCATGAGTGTTACCATGTCTCTAGGCATCATAGGTGTTCATCTACCTCTTAGCAGTACAAGTACAATGGTTTCCAAGAGAGCAAAATCAAAGACACCATTCAGAGCACACTTCGGGATGCAATCAATCAAGTGTCTATGAACTTGCATACCCATGAATACATCAAGTTGTTCATAGACAAGGACATCAAGATATGCTGACAACAGAATCACAAAAAGTAGAACCATGAATAACAGCTGAAGGTAGCATACCAGATGCAACGAATGCAAGAGGAAGGTTGTTGACAACACAAAGGCAGAACAAAGTTACAAGCTCAAGCATATGCATTAGTGATGAAAGCAACTTTGGAGACTGAGGCTATGAGTTGATGGCATGACATTAAGATCATGTGAAGGAAAAGAACTAAATAGAGAAGGAGTTGCATGTGCTGAAGCAACAAATCAAGGAAGAACATGAGCTAAATAGATGAGAGAATGAGTTGCAGTAGGAACAGGTACAACTGGGGGTAGAAAATGCACTCACGGATGAAATTGCACCCATACAAGTTATAGATCCATCGAAGCAGCTAGCACGGAGCAGACATGGTGAGAAGTGTTGTTGATCACATGCAAGGGAATTCAGCAACATGCTTGTCATATGTGCACTCATGCAATCCATCCCATTCAACACACTCACCAAGGCAAAGACAAGAAGCAAGTCTTACTAGAGCTGAGCATGCAGTTGATAGTCTATGCATATGACCACCAACACACACTAGAAGATCAACATGGAAAATATGCATCAATGTGTTGCTGGTTCAGCTGCACCCAAAAACACCATGCACATGCTAGCAGATGAGTTGGATGGAGGAGCCATACAAATGCACCAAGATGACACAGAGGCAAGAGTTCATTTCAATAAGATGTCACCATGGAGCACATGTACACCATCACAAATGACCAAGCTTGGCATCAGCTTACCACCTTCACCATCACAAGCATGTCAAAGAGTTGGTCTCACCACAATGGAACAAGTGTCAGTGATGTCTTGCATGGCTTTCTCAAGCCATTTTTCTCACACAGACACCTGTGCATTGTAATGTAATGTCTTGTCAAGTGGAAGTTCAAGTGTTGGTAGTTGGATGTAACAGTCATAGAGTAAATGAAGAGTCACGAGGGTAAATGAATTGTCACAAAGGGGAATGTTAAGGGTCACCCCACCCTTTGCTATAAATAGAACCTCATAACTCATTGTAGAGGCTTTTGGTCAACCAAGCTTCCGATAGGACTATCTTAGATAAAACTTGGATAGTATTGTAGCGAGCCTTGGCTTCTCCATTGCACAGAGATAGTACATCTCTTTGGAGGAGCAAGTAGTTGTGGCTATAACGTTTTGCTGTCGGAACTAGTAGTTGGACATGGATGTAATGTATGACTGGAACTTACACTTCTTAATATAACAAAGCCAACATGTTTCATGCATATGTTGTATTGTATTCTATGCTATCTGGTTTACTCTAAATGATATATGTATTTGTTTGCTTACACATTCCTATATGGACTATTATATATAAGTATGTATTGAATCTTTCTGAAATGTGTTGTTGGTTTAACCATCACTCTGGATTGCTAGCTAACTTGCCTTCCATGTTGTGATGCATCCTTACTCATGTGTTCCCTTCTTAACTCTGTGCTATCACATGTTTCCAAGGGGTGCAGTCATCTTAACCCTCGTGTGTTAGAGCCTCTCATGCACCTTCCTTGACTTAGTGTAGGTGTGACACCCTTGCTACCAATAGAGGCATCTTACTTGCCTCTGTGTAAAATCACGGTCAAGGCATTACTGTACGACCCATTGCTAGGAATCCTACACCAAACGGTTTCAAGTTTAATTGGGACTTCTTACCAGGGAGATCCCCTTACATGTTGGCAAGTCCATCACTGTCAACATTTTGGCACTAGAAGGAGGGCCAAATGACAAGCTGAGTCCTCACATCGGTTTCGAATCTCTACATATCTATCATGACTAACTACAAAGTTCTTCTTCCAGAGTGTATGTATTATGGAAATGAATTCATTATCTCGAAAAAGCTCTTAGATAAATTGTCACGTAAAACATATGATGGTGGAGGCCACATAGCCCTGGTTAGGCATGTGGTCGGTATTGTAGGATCATGTGAAATACATGAAACCTTTGAAGAATACATGACCTGCGTGTTGTTCATCTACTTGCTTCGAGGACACCCAATGCATTGGTGTGCCATGCTACCTGAAAAATCTATTCATTCTCTTACTCATATGGTCATGGAGATAGACCATTATTTCAATCAATTTAACCATAAAGCACTCAATTAAGAAATTATGAAATTACGAAAAGCACCTCATGAATCCATTGATCAGTTTTAAACACACTTTTATAATCTTGCATACTAATTTCTCGAAGATAAAATTGATTGGGTATTTCTTTATGGAAGATTTGAGTATCTTCTTCACATATCTGAACCTCACTCAACACACTTTGGTGATGGAGTTGCACAATCATAGGTAAGCACAATTGTTGTCACAAGTGAGTGTCCTCCTTCACCTCATCGAACAGCTCCATCATCGTAGAGTGATGTGGGAGATCATGCACACACATCTGTTGAACTGTCACATCATCCCACCCCACTTGCTCTTGATATCTAAGTAGATTTGGCTTGCAATCCTGTTCGTTGTCACATGGATTCGTTCCCTCAACCTCTGTCCCTGCGCTTTTCTGATCCTACAGATCGTACTGCCTTGTGTTCTCCCATTCTGGACTCCTCACCTATTGTGAACGACGATCAAATTGTCGACGAAGTTGGTGTTATGTAGCCAACCTACGCCATTATTCATGATGAGTGTGTGCAGGAATCTAAAGAAGAACCTGTAGTGAAGGATGACTCCCTTCTAGCCATGACTCATCTTCTTTATTCTGACATCCCTTATGATTCTTCCACTGCTGATTTCCCCTGTGAATACTCATTTCCATATTTTTCTAGTTCTGATCGTTCACAGGAAACGTTGGATGTCGGTTTGTCTTTACAGTGTGAAGAGGACACATCTTCCTCCATAAATCCATCCAATATGTCATCTATCATTTTTGAAAACACAGAGGGTGAACATACTTGCTTCTCATCTACCCCTCATCAAATCATGAGGATGTCGATAAACATCTTGAGTTTTCTGATCTTGGTTGTCGTGATCTCTATACTTCTTCATCTCATCATGATGTTGATTCAATCATTGTTAATATGTATAAGACACTGGTCTATGATGATCTATCTGCCAATGAAGTCGAAACCCCATAGATTGTCGAGGCACTTCAGTTCAAGTTGACAGTTATGTCAAGTTGTCACTGTCCTGAGGTTAGTTTCACTTTTGATCAGGAAATTGTTGAAACACTCAAGGCTCCTCATCACTCCCTGCTTTTATTTCAAGATCAACCAAACATCTAGATTTCTCTTCCTCCACTTGAACTACATGAGCTCATCGCTCATGCACTGGGGGAATCTTACATAGTAAGCACACTTGTACAACGTAAGTGATCCACCTTTCTCACATTTTCTTGCATGTCACAATCAAGAGAATTCATACACTTAACATATGCACATAGTGTAGCACAACACCATGGTAGCTCCATAGAGTCCATGTCATGCACTTTTGTTGGGTAGCAGAGGTCCCGCGTAAAGGGTTTTGGGGAAGAAAGCCCAAAAAGTAGGATTAAATTATTGTAAGAAATCTAAAGTATGCGAACCGTGAATTATAGTAGGATTGAGTTAAAGGGTAGTCCACCTGAAAATAAGGAATTATAAATAGAGTCAACTTGTGCAAGGATCGAGGGCCAAGGAAGGGTATAAATAGAGCATAGCTTTATGAGGGAAAAGTAGTTCTTTTGGGAGGGATATGAAATATAATGGGTTCGTGAAGAAGATAATTGGAAAGAGTCTGTAAGTCTGAGTCAAGGGATTGCGGTAGTAGGTAGAGGCTCTGTAGATGTGTGCGCAGAGGCCTGGAAAGTCCACAGCTATGTTCATGGACCCTTGTAGCTGAGTGCGTAGGGCAAATCTTGATGTATTAAGGACAAAGTGGAAATAAATATAAGTTTCTTCTGGAATTTTTTGTTTCTTCTGAACTGTCAAAATATCTATTTAATGTTACTTGATTATGGTTGGAATGAGTATAAATATGGGTTTATTTTAATACACGAATTAATTGTGTTGGTTATATGTTTTCTTAAAAGCCTTTGTAATTGATAACCACATCATATAATAGAATAGAACACTAATAAGAAAGATATACTCAAGTTGGATCTGTACGAACACCGAGCAACACGAAGCTGTAAACTAGTGTGTGAAACCTCTAGACCACACCAAGACATCCCTAGGGTGTGAAAACCTAGTTTCATCACCCTCCCCTACTACCTTGGGTGAGACCTCAGTTCACACCCCGTGGGCTATTGCCGAAAGGGCCACTAGCTGCGAGATTTGTTTGGCTGAATAACTCTTCCAAACCTGGGTCAGGCCCACATAAGCCAACAAATGGTTCCATTGCTAGGACTGGGATCTACATAAGGGGTGTCTAGTGTGAAGCGTGGGGACTCGATAGAAAAGAACATTGAAAAAACAAGAGAATCAAGGATGGGAGTAGAACAAGGATAACTATGGCGAACATGATTCTGTTACTAGTGTTCAAAGGAGCAGGAGGCGAGGACCCAGAACAATTTTGGTTTATACTAACGTCAGTATGAAAGGCGCAGCAGGTCGCAAATGATAATATCAAGAAAGCCATCTTAGTCAGTGCACTGCACGATTGAGCACTAACATGGTACATGAAGTATTCGAGCATCTACCCAATAGAAGGGATAGAGGACATCCATACTAAATTAACAAAGGATTTTAACTGGCCCAAGTCAGAAGCACAGTCATTTGTTGGATTCAAAGAGATCACGATGATGCCTGGTGAGACTCCATGGGATTTGGATCAGAGGTTGAAAATCACCATTCACAAGGCTAACATGACCCTGATGGATGCACAACAACGCGCTTGGCTAATCACATCACTAACGCCATATCTGAAGTCGGCCTTGTCACAACAGAAGATCTCAACCCAAGCAGAAGTGCGGAACAAGAACCAGGGTTGGGAGTTCAACAAATACAAGCATAGGTCCAAAATTTGTGTTTCGAAATATATAAGTTAAAATAAGAATAGACACCGTGCCCAGAAGTCTGGGAGGAAGTATGGTGTATAAAGTGTAGGATCCAGGGACACGATAAAGACCATTATCTGGTCTCAGTGAATTTTGTGGTAACAGGGGGACTGACACCATTGTGACTAGAGGTACAAGCAAGGCCGAGCATGATTTCCCCGCTTTGGTGCACAATCTATTAGGTAGGAGGGAAGTACATCACTGACAACTGTCATCTACTGCCCAAATACAACCAGACTCCCCAAGAGCTCTTTCACAACTTTTGTAGATCGGTGGGTCATGAAGAAAGAGATTGTCATAGCTATCGAATGTTGGTGAACCAGGCACCTGCCTACATAATGTAGACTGAGGTACAAGGTCAAGATCTAGCTGCGACATTTGCACGTGGTGGGTTCCCTGGATGCGGTCGAGGACAGGGCTGAATGGGACCAGGAAGGGGTCGTAGACAGCTAACCTGTTACAACTGTGGAGGACCAGGACATTATGCATGGGATTGTACCAATCCAACTCAAGTATCATGTCCTTATTGTGAGAAATTTGATCATGAGCTGCTAGATTGCCCCATGTTAATAGCGCAAATTCACGAAAAAAAGGTAGCGCCTCCTACAACAACGCAAAACGTGCAGATGATGAGATCCAAGCCACGTGACAACAAACCCATGGTAAACATGGTAGTGTGAAGTGGCATAGCCATAGGAGAGGTTAATGGAAAAACCAATATGGAAGCTAGGGAAAGCTTCACCGGCATCTCTACCTGAGGTAGTAGGGATTGACGTGAGCCGGATAGGAATCCCTTAATGTTGACTACCTTCTTAGAGACATGCATAAAACTTCTTCGCGACAATAGGGTATTTAGGGGGTTACATGAAGTGATGAATAGGTGCGCAAGGTGGGGTGAGCCTCGCGCAGTCGAGAAAGTAGGAAGACACATTGCGAATGGGTTGAAAATGCGGTTAACGGCACAAATTAGTGACTATGAGGTGGATCAAGTCATTTTGGACCTAGGTTCGGATGCAAATGTATTACCTAGACAGACTTGGGAGTGCATGGATAGGCCTATGCTACAATGGTCTCTTATCCAATTGCGGATGGCCAATCAGTAGAAGATCTTGCCCATGGGAACGCTGCAAGGAATCACAGTCGATATTGATGGCACAAGTACCCGGACGGACTTCGAAGTCATTGAAATCGTGGACGAAAATAGCCCATATCTTGCATTTCTAGGGGTCGACTGGGCTACTGACATGAATGGGGTTATTGACCTCAAATAGAGGAAGATGACATTTGAGAAGAAGTCGCTCCAAGTAGTCACTTCGCTAGATCCAACAGAAGGACCATGCTACACAAAACCTATGCACAATGATGAAAGGGATGATGCATTGGATTGTGTCTATAAGATTGCTGCACATGGGCCAAAGGAAGAAAGGAGACCCTTGTGGGGCTACACCAGCTCATGCACCAGCGATTCAGATGAGGAAGATGAGTGATGGAAAAACAGGGTGAATGAGGTAACCACTTTACATTGTAATATGATGACAAAATTCTTGTATTGCATTGAAGCTCAGACCCACAAACTTCCAATGTATGATGGACTAACAGAAGTGGATGAATTCCTGGTTAAATTCGAAAGCATAGTACCAGAGTACCAATGGTTTGATGCACTAAAATGGGCATTATGTGTGACACCGGCATAATGATGGGGTACCCATGAAGGAACGTTCGAAGATTGGTGAAGCTGTAGATGCATGATGCAGATAAGATTTGGGAAGTCAGCGCTACGAATAATGGAGAAATATGATGGACAAGAGAATCTGCACATACACCTGAGTGAATGGACCAAAGATTATGGTATGGAGCCTGACCAGAATGGGTGCACTTATTTTATCATACCCTGGATGTCATTCCAAGGAACTAGTATCTAGAAACAGAGATTTGACATGGCACCGGCAAGTGGAATATCCTACATGAAGGGTTTCTGTCGACATTTATCTTTGAAGATCAATGGATGGATACTGTGGATGATGCATTACAGTTAGTAAAAGCCACCATCTTCATAACATCGCCGGAACTAGAAGCAGCCATGCCATCAGACTGGTCGTGCCAGTTGAGCTAGGCCTTAGCATGTTACGATGTACAAGTAGAAGATGATGAGGATGACTAGCGTAACATCAATATACCAAAATCCGAAGGTAGTCGTGAGGTGCGCGACCCTGAGATAGAAGATCCATACATCACGGCGCCATTGAAAACAAAGAAGGTAAATATTGGAATAGAGGAAGAGCCAAAGTATGCTACGCTTGGGGATTACTAGGACGATGCCACAGTGGAAAAGGTGATCGAGTTACTCTGTGAATAACAAGATTTATTTCCTACAAAAATTACGAAGCTGAATGGGATTCTAGGAGACTTAGGGATGATGAAAATAACTTTGAAGCCAGATGCAAAGCCAGTGAAATAGCGACCCTACCGATTGAGTCCAAAATACAAAGCAATGGTCTGCGAAGAATTGGACAAAATGATGGCAGCAGGAATTATTGAACCAGTCAAGGAGTTCGATTGGGTAAGTCCTATGGTCGTGTAGGAGAGGAAACAAAAGGGTGAGATCCGTATCTGCATAGATCTGTAGTAACTCAATGATGCTTGTGTTAATGATCCATTTCCAACACCCTTTACAAATGAGGTACTAGAAAATGTGGGCGGACATGAAGCCTACTCCTTCATGGATGGATTCTCCTAGTACCATCAGATCAAGATTGCACCAGAGGATCAAAATAAGACTTTTACTACCGAATGGGGTTGTTTTTAGTATACAGTAATGCCCTTTGGGCTGAAGAATGCACTAGTGATATTTTCCCGTATTGTCGTAGCTGCGTTCAAAGAATTTATCCACAAGTTCTTAGAAGTCTACCTAGATGACTGGACCATATTTGGCTCAGTTAAGAAACATGTTGTGAGTTTACGATTGATGTTGGATACATACTACCAGCACCAGATTGCACTCAATCTAAAGAGGTGAACCTTCCTCATCCCTTTCGGTAACTTTCTAGGCCATGTGGTTTGTAAGCAAGCACTGATGGTGCATCCGACAAAAATCACTGTCATACTAAATTTGCAAGCACCGTGAAGTGTAAAGCAGTTACGCGCTACATTGGGGCACATGGGCTACTACTAGAATTTTATAAAAAACTATGCCCAAATCACGGCTCTAATGGAATAGTTACTGAAGAAGGATGTTACGTATTACTGCAATGAGGACTGTAACAAAAACCTGGAAATGCTTAAGGAAAAGATGGCATCTACCCCTGTCTTGGCCTTTCCAAAGTGGGACGTTAAATTTCATGTACATGTCGACACGTCATGTATCGCATTGGGTGCGGTACTCACTCAAGAAGTCATGGAAGGAATTGATCACCCAATTGCATTCGCAAGTCGTAGCTTGTCCGGAGCAGAAAAGAATTACTCTACTGCTGAGCGAGAGGGATTGGCGATGGTATACGCGCTCCAAAAGTTCATTCACTATCTGCTCGACAGACATTTTAAGATGTATATTGATCATTGTGTGCTCAAGTACCTAGTGAATAAGCCTATGTTGGGGGGGCGCATCTGTTGATGGTTACTACTATTTCAAGAATATGACTTTGAGATTGTTGTAAAGTCGGGATGTCTGAATGTAGGTCCAGATCACTTGTACCGAATTGAGACTAGCGAAGAACCAACAAATCTAGAGGAGGGACTCCCAAATGCCCAGTTATACATCGTGTGTGTTGCAGATGGCCACTTTGAAGATATTATCCACTTTTTAACTACGAGCACTGTGCCGTAGGGGTATTCTATCCAGTAGAAGAAAGAATTAGTGATATGCACAATAGGTTTTACCGTAATTGCAGGCCACCTCTACAAGATGGGTAATGACGAAATATTGCATTGATATGTACTAGAATTTTAGCATGGAAAAATCTTGGCCGAAGCACATGGAGGGGTCACTGGCAGGCATTATGCGAGCCGCGCCATAGCCTAGAAGATTCTTCATGCCGGATTATGGTGACCTACTCTACATAAAGATTCGAAAGCATATTGTCAGGCCTGCGATGTATGTTAACAGATGGGAAAACCGTCACGAAGGGATGAAATGCCACTTCAACCACAGATAACGCTACAGCCATTTGAGAAATGGTCGATCGACTTCTTCGGGCCTATTGATCTGCGAGGAAAGACGGGTGCGCGTTATATCATCATTGTGACCAAATATTTGACTCGATGGGCTGAGGCACAACCAATTAAGGATTGTACAGCTGCGACAGTAGCAAAAATTTTGTTTGAGAACGACCTGACCAGGTTTGGCTGCCCCAAAATTCTCATGAATGATAGGGGAATGCATTTTATGAATGAAACGATCAATGCACTCATGGAGGAATTTTAGATATATCACCAACAAAGTACACCCTACCATCCACAAGCAAATGGGACTGTCGAGGCCTTCAACAATATTTTGGACACCGCATTGACTAAGGTCTGTAATGTGCGACGAAATAACTGGGACTTACGCATCCCTACTGTGCTATGGGCATACCAAATGATGTGCAAGAAGTTGACAGGCCAGACACCATTTCGTTTAGTTTGTGGCAAGGAGGCTATTATGCCTATGGAATATATTGTTCCTAGTCTATGGATCGTGACAATCACATGTATGGCAGATCACAGGGCCTTAGAAGAGAGGCTCGCACAGCCAGAAGAATTGGAGGAGGAATGATTTTTGGTTGGATTCCATTAGTAGGTACAAAAATAGCATGAGAAAGCATGGCACGATCACTATATCAAGGTGCGCACCTTCAAGGAGAACAATCTAGTATTGCTTTATGATAGTAAGTTCGAAAAATTCCCAGGAAAACTCCACATGCACTGGTTGGAACCTGATGTCATCAAAGAAGTCACCGATGGGGGTGCAGTTCAGTTGGCTAAACTCAATGGAGACCCCTTCCAAGGAAGAGTGAATGGCAATTTCCTCAAGGTCTACACAGGTGGGCCGACCGCCTGACTAGCCATTTAGAAGATAGTCTCATCGCTCCAGCTAGTTGCAAGAGAGCGGGGGACGACAATTTAGCCTGGGGGACAGATGTGTGAGTACTATGGTGCACGTAAATTTGGCCAAACACAAGGGTCATGATTGCCTGAGAAGGCTCATGTGGACGCATTGATAAAAGGAAGGATGACCATTGATATCACTATTCATGACAAGATGTTTGCATCATGGCAAAAGGGAGTGGGCAGCGGGCAATAAAGAGAAACAGTCCAAACTAGATATGGAACGAGTTGCCATAGTTTTTACACAAAAAGTGTACAGAAACTAAAACAAACAACAATCAGTGCATTTGAAACTCGCATGGCTTATAGATCACCGAGGAGAATCCACTGGGTGGCCTACACTTCAGAAACACATATGGATTTGTTCATTATCTCTGCACAAGGCATGCACCTAAAGGTATTAATCTGGCCAATGGAGCAACAGGACTTTCTAAGGAGTATAGGGGTGATAGCTGTGGGCATCCCATAGGCTGAAGCATCATGAGTAGGGGATGTACAAGAAAAGAGGGAATGCAAAGTAGAATTGGTCCAAATGCCCAGAGGCAACACACTACATTACAACAGATCAACAAAAGGATAGATAGATGGCGACCATGGGTAGCTATGCAATTAATTAGTTGTCTATGATGTCCCTCAAAGATTGGGATCTTGCATATAATAGCCAGGGTCTTGCAAAATTGCAACACAAGCTGCGGCAGACACTGCGAAGAGAAGATACGACGGTCGGAAGTGGCTGCAGTGGTACTAGGAGGTCCCATATGGGGCTCCCCTGCTCATGTTAAAATACTATGAGGGGGTGTTCTATGTTAACTGAGTAGAGGAGAATGAGAATCATCAATTGCGAGACATGGTAGAAACACCAAAGTAGGATCTGGATGAAGCGTTACAGGAAATAATGAAGTAACAGGAGGACGACGAGTGCTACTCACAGGGAGGCGAACCATGAAGCCAACGCAGAGAATCTAGCCACGCCAGTGAGTGACTTAGGATGACTCATGATGATTGTGTTGGGGGATTGTTGGGTAGTAGAGGTCCCGCGTAATGGGTTTTGGGGCAAAAAGACCAAAAAGTAGGATTAAATTATTCTAAGAACTCCAAAGTATGTGGAGCACGAATTATAGTAGGATTGTGTCTAAGGGTAGTCTGCCCGAAAATAATGAAATATAAATAGAGTCGGCCCCTGCAAGGATTGCAGGCCAAGGAAGGGTATAAATAAAGTGTAGCTCTATGAGGGAAAAGTAGTTCTTTTGAGAGGGATATGAAATGTAATGGGTTCGTGAAGAAGATAATTGGAAAGCGTCTGTAAGTCTGAGTTGAGGGATTGGGGTAGTAGGTAGAGGCTCTGCAGCTGTGTGCACAGAGTCCTGGAAAGTCCTTAGCTGTGTGCGTAGACCCCTACAGTTGAGTGTGTAGGGTGGATCTGGATGTATTAAGGACAAAGTGGAAATAAAGATAAGTTTCTTCTAGAATTCTGTGTTTCTTCTAAACTATCATAATATCTGTTTATTCTTACATGCTTATGGTTGGAATAAGTATAAATATAGGTTTATTTTAATATGTGAATCAATTGTGTTGGTTAAATGTTTGCATAAAGATTTTAGTAATTGATAACCACATCATCTAATAGAATAGCGCACTAATAAGAAAGATATACTCAAACTGGATCTGTGCGAATACCGAGGAACACAAAGCTGTAAACCAATGTGTGAAACCTCCAGACCATACCAAGACATCCCTAGGGTGTGGAAACCTAGTTCCAGTACCCTCCCCTACTACCTCGAGTGAAACCTAAGTCTATGCCCCGCGGGCTGTTACTGAAAGCATTGTAGCTATGACATTTGTTTGGCTAAATAACTCTTCCAAACCTAGGTTAGGCCCATATAAGCCAACAGCTTTCACTCGTCATTGTTTTGTGGTCACTTGTAAGCTCAGAGTGTGTTTGTCTTCATCGTTATATCTTTCATGCTTCCTAGTTTGTCCAACTGCGATATTCACAAACCGTGCCTTCACCAACATGGTCAACCAATGCGCTGGTGGCTGTATTGGAAGTATCACTTCATGTCAGATGACCCATGCACTGTTAGCTTAGGAGTAGTAGTTTTTTCTTTTGGGATGTTTGCTTGCATGCATGTTTGCTTCTCTCTTTGTGTGTTTGTTTTCTTCCTCACTTTGCTTCTGCATGTTCTTTTGCTTCTTTCTTTTCTTTTTTGTTTGTTTGCTTATTATTATTTGTAGGTTAGTTTTGCATGGACCGTGTGTGACTCTTGAAACAAGTTGGGTAAAGTACAAGAGGAATTTAACAACTATCAACATTTTGTTATCTATTGTCTACTCTCTTATGTAAGAACTTGTTGTCTTCAGTCCATGATACATCAATGGAAAAATACATACTGCTTGAAGTGAAGCTTGGTGAAAACACAACGCTTGTGCACTAACTAGTATCACCTACTCTAGTCAGTTGTTTTTGGGTTAATCCTTGTCAGCTCAATCAAGTAGAGTAAGGTGAGGGGGAAACCTTAACAAGCATGTCAGAGGTATACATAAACTACTTCTCTAAAGGAACAACCTCTTCTACTTTAAATAAGTCGAGATCCCTCTTCCGCCTCTAAAATGAAAAAGTGCTCTTCACAATTATGAAGATGAAAAATGAAGAAATAAAAAAGTGAAAAAAGTTTGAAAAAAATGAAGAATGAATAAGGTGAAAGAAGAGAAAGGCTTCCTATGTAGAGAGGTGATGCAAGTATCTTTTCCAAGGTACTGACCAGGCTCACTGGCAGTGGAGCCATGTTTATGTTCCTGCATGACTACATTGGGGTACTGTCTAGGTCTACTGGCAGTGGAGCAACACTAGAGATGAAACTAAGACTCTGACAACTATACTACTTGTGAACCATATACTCCTCAACCCCAATCAAAACAACTATGTTGGCTTGGCTTGGAATGTGTGTCGACTGACCAAGGGCTTGATAGATGCTACATCTTACAATTAAGAAGTGTGGAAACCAAAACAAACTAAGAAATGAACAATAATTTTGGAGGTATTAGACTTGCTTTTCATTAAAAAGGTTCATTCATAGAGATGGATTTCTACTAGTGTATCACCAAGTGTTGTAATAGCTACAAACACCCTCCAAAATTTTTCCTTAACCTTTTTTTGGAGCCTGCCTACCAACATTTCATAGAAAAATGTATTGTCTTCTCAAGAACACAAGCTTCAGTGATTTTATTGCAGAATGAAGATTGTCCACCAAATCTTATTTCTTCCCCCTCATAGGTTGTTGCACCAAACTTGGTCCAACTACAAGCTGAGCAGCTCCCTCAAGAAATTATGCAATTTTGGAGGGAAACTAGCCTTCCCTCCAAAAATTGTGAAATTCTATCTGGCAACTTGTTGGGCTCTAGAATCACACAAATCTGCCTATCACTGTTCACTGAGAAAATTGCATAATTCCTACCACCAGGGCTACTCAGCCCATAAATTACGTAATTTTGGGTAGCAGTCAACTGCTCTTCCTATAAATTGCACAATACCTCTAAGTACTCAGCCCATCTCCCTCCCAAAAATGCACATTGTTTCCTCCCAGCGAAGCAGACCGTTGCATGTGCACTTGAGTTGATTGGTTCCCTATGGGACCGAGAAAAACTGATTTTCATGCATGGCTTCTCCTCACAAGGAAGCATGTAAAGGCATCTATTATTTCAAGGATCTATTTTTAGCAGTTGGAGGTTACATGCAAGGATAATTTCAAAAACCTCCCACCAGGTGTCGCTTTCCCTAGATTTGTGGCATGTGCATTGCAACCTCAATTTTATCGAAAATCTTTATTTAGATGCTATAGAGCTAATTCCTCACATCAATCTTGTAGCTTTGACATCCCACATTGCATCTAGGAGTCGTCAACACATTCAACTCATCTATTTTGGGGTAAGCACACTTTTCATGTCTCGTATTGCATTTCTAGAACTTTTTGTGTCTCGTTCCATATGAATGATGTCTTCTTGATTTTAGTGAGTGCTTGTTGTCATTTTGATACATACTAGCTTGTACTAGCACCATTTCAGTTTTCATTAACATCTCACTATTGTCACATGCATGACACTGTTTTGCACAGATAGTTGTCGTTGTAGTAACTCACTTCACACACATGCATGCTTTCCTATTTTCTGAATCCTACACTCATTTTTTTCATGAATGATCATTCACTCTTGTTTTCACTCATCTTATCATGCATTCACACTTCTCATGCTTTTATTCGCCCATCGGCCAGACTAGGTGTCTTGGCCCAGATCGTGCCTTGCCTGGCTAGCATTAGACATTTCTAGAAGTGAAGGCTCTACCTTCCCTCTAGAAATTGCACAAGTCTAGCCAAGCACGGACCTCCAAGCTTGTATTACACAATTCTTGGAAGTAGTGTCATGTTGGTCCCAGAAAATGCGCAATGCAGTTTGTTGGTTGCATGTCATTGCTCACTGTAATCACGAATTGCACAGTTTAAGTCCTCACAGGCTAGACTAGACTGTGGATTTCACAATTCCAGTAGTCATTCACCCTCCTGACAGCTCAGATTGTGCCTTGTGTAGTTTTGGGAGTCAGTCTCCTAACCTCCCGATAGAAATTGTGCAACCTTCATGATCAGTCACACAGGTGTGTTGCGAGTTAGTTCTCAAGTTCATTTTGGTGTTCGACTGAAAAATTGCTTACCATGAGTGTTTCCATGTCTCAAATTATCATAGGTGTTCATTGGTGAGCACCAGTATTGTAGCAATAATCTTGCAACTCCTGGGCTGCCTTCTTTACTCTTATCAACCCAGTATTTCGTAACAAACTTGGAAGCGACGGTGTTGTATGCACGAGTGCTAGTTCTTACTATAGGTTGTCACTTGGTCAGTTAGTGCAAGATCACTAGGAGCTCAAGCCAACTTCTATGGATTATAGAAGAAGCTCTATATGTGATGAAAGGAGAGAAATATTACTCTATGGATGTTATTCTTCTTGCAGAAAGGAAGACTGAAATGTAAAGCAAACCAAGGAAATCCTAGTTAACCACTAATCCTACTTTTGCAGAAAGCGCTATGAAAACCATGAAAAGAATGCCATTACCTACTCAAGGAAGTAAACAACATCTACCTAAGCTATTTCTAGAAGTAAATGAGCAAAAAGAATATTTTTGGATTTTTATGTATTTTTATGTGAATGTGTCATGCATGTAATTTATTTGTTTGTTAATGTGGCAATGAATAGGTGGTGATGGAGGGTGGTTTTGGGACTTGAGAAGATGTAGGATGGTGTGGATGGGTCCTAGGAGGTCTCAGCTGGCCTTATGGAGGCGTTTCCCACACTCGGCCTTCAAAATAAAGCCTATAGGAAAATCTGTAGGAGGACACAGGAAATCTACAAGAGGAAAAACAACGTTCTACAGGAGGCCTATAGGAGGAGGCTGAGAGAAGTTTTGGCTCTTTTGAGAGTGTGAGAGTGGGTGGAAATGGTGAATGAAGGTTGGAATGAAGTGCTAGGGCACCTAGGGTCTACCAAGAATCATTAGGAAAGATAAAGATGATTGGATTTGCTCAAGGAAAGAGGAAGAAATTCTATGGAAAATGCAGGAAACTAAGGTAGAATTGAAGGGAAACTTGGGCGACCTGTAGGGCATTGATCAAATAGAGAATCGCATGGCTGATAGGTTGGCATGCTACTAGAATATATCTGTTTCATAAACAACTGACAGGAAACCAATGAGATTAAGCAAGCAAGGAAATAAGTGTATCTAAAAAACAAAGTTTTTGCATCAAGTAAACTATGATCTATGAAAGGAAATTTTGATAACCATTGTAGGAAAATAAAGCATGAAAGAATAATATTGAAAATAGGGAAATGAGCATGATGAAGAAGTTTTGAAGCAAATCTAAACTAGACTATGAATCAACTAAGAAGCTGCAAACACTAGAGATCCTATGAATGAGGAAAATCCGTGTTTTTGGGGCAGCAAGAGGGTCTTTGCCTCAAATCCTAGTCCCAAAGGGAGGAAGAGAGGACAGGGCACCATTACTAGCCTTTTGGATCTTTTCATTATCATTACTTAATCTTCTATAGAAATCATAAATGGAATCAAACTATTGAATCATCAAAAACGACCTATTCTTAACCAGAAAAGAAATACATTTAGCAACAACCTATTATACAAACTGAAATGAAACATACAAATACAAGTAAAGAGGACCTTAGCTGCTTGGATTGGGCCCTAACCCAAGAGCTTCATCCCTTTGAGGTAACTCAATGCCAACTCAAAAAGGATTCCATATTTATTTCAAAAATAATAACAAAACTACATGAACTGTCAAAATAATAAGCTCGAAGTTGAGCAGAGTTTACATAAGAAATATTGCAACAAAAATCCAACAAAGATCTGAACCTAGTGAGGTCCTAGGCCTCTCTACTTATACAAATGAGGCTACCAATAGCTTTCTCAAAATCAGGTAGGCTTGGCTCCTGAAACTCGAGATAATCATATGTTATCCTCCACTTGCTCGGCTGCCTGCTAATGCATGACTTGGATGCCTATAATCCGAGTTGAATGAAGGGGAATTCGAAGTGAGGAGTAGTAAATAAGGAGGATTCTCTCCTATAAGTTCTCTCCTTTTTCCACTTCGATTTATTGCTGCCATTTGTCTATCGGATCCTTGACTTTGACCAAAAAATTCATCAATGATCTACATTAAACACATATTAGACCACATGGCATCAAAGTAACTCAACTCACTCTATAAGCATAAATATAATTAGAAAATCATACAATAAGTTAAGAGAATGGTTGATCTGATTAGGTTAGGAGCTAAAATGAGCCCATATAATTATCCATTTATGAGGCTCATCATCACCCCCTACTGAAAGTGTTGCTCATCCTCTAAGCAACCTTGTCCATATCCTCATATTTTATGGCCCTAGTGGTCTCTCTAGCATCCCATGCTTCTGATGTGGTCTCCTCTTCATTATCATAGAATCCTTCCTTCCTGTCTATTTCTTTCCACTTCTCCTACTCTTCTTCCTCTCTCTTACATTCTAGCATGATTAGTAGTAGTGGAGGACTCAATTTTAGGGCAATCCAATTGACCTTAAACCTTTGGATGGAGTGCTTATACATGGGCACTCTCCTTAATGCCTCCCTCATCCTCACTGGGGAATGATATTCCCTGATCTGCAGACTATGTGGTAAGGTATTCCATCTCCTGATTCAGGCATGTACACAGTCATCCCTAAGTAATATTTCCATATCCTCAAAATGTGCAATGGCTTGTGCTTGATAACTTATATATCTAGGGGCAATCTGAGGATTATGGGCAAGTAGTTTATGTGTGTTGATGAGGGCCATGGGGTCTGATGGCTCAGATATGATCATTAATGGCTTATTCTACTCCTTTATCATCAACCTTCTTATTTCTGCTACCCTTAACTCTTCATGGTTCATCCATGAGGCCATGGCCATTTGTTTTAGGTCCCCTAGGCTAGAATTAGGGCCCCACACATTCATGTCTATGAGGGCCATATTATGCAGGTAGAATTATGCCATCTTTGCCTTATTTTCTAATGTGCTTTGGTCACACAGGTCCATAAACTATTTGTAATCTTGGAAAGGCATGGTGCCTCTTTGTGCCAAAGTCTTTATCTGAAATTGCGACCATTGTTCTTTGAGATACAGGCCATAGGATTTTGCTAGTTGCCTACATTTCAATGCCTCCATGGACCAGCTGGACATGCATGCGAGTTGGGTCTCTTTCTCTTGTAGTTGTCTTCTTAGTAGTTTATTTTTAGCTTCAAGGTGGCTCCTTGTGATTTGTTCTCTGTGTCTGGCAGCACTTAACTCTTTGCCCATTTCTCTGAGTTTGTTCTCCATATGGCCAATATCCTCAACCCCTTTGGATTTGGCTATTTGCATCCATCTATGAGTCCTTATCCTTTCCTTCTCTAATTTAAAGAATAGAGGGATTGCAAATTTTTGTGGAATTATTCTTCCCCCCTCAAAAAGACTATTGTAGGAGCCAAGACTTGGCTGGGGATTAGGTTCTTGTAGCTTTGTTTCTTCCTCCTTTCCCTGTGGCTTTCCTTCTACCCTTTTCTCAAGCTCCTGGGTCTCGTGTAGTTTTGACAGGGTCTCCTGTAGAACTGTTTGTGCCTCCTGTAGGACTTTTTTTTGGTCCTCTAGTTCTACCTATTCTTTCCATGTGGGGGATCTAGGAGTTCCCCATTTATATGTGATAGGTGGCTTGGAAGCGGATTGTTTTCCTTGGGCAGAGGGTGAATCTTCAATAATAATTGGCACTTTTGAAGAAGACTAGGGTTTCCCTGATTTGATTCTTGTGCTCTTCCCAACCTTGAAATACATTGAGGTTTACCTCTTCGTCTTCTATTTTTGCTTAATTGGTTTGCTGAGGGTAGTGAGGGAAGCTGTTGCCTCTCTTTCTAGGGTCTCATGGGAAACTTCTATCTTTTCTACCTCTCTTTCTATCTTTGTTTGCTCTATTTTCTCCTGCTCTATTTCTTTAGCTTTCTTCTCCTCTAACTTGGTTTCTTCCTTCTTCCCTTCTTGTTCTTCTAATTCACTACTTTCTTCACCTTCCCCCCCTTGCTACTCTTCCTCCTCACTACTAGTAGGACTGATATCATAGGTTAGGGTCTTTATGTCATCTTCAGTTGTCATGTTTCTGAAGATTTCCTAGGCTATAGGGAGTGTAAATGTATGGAGGGCTTCTTCGACTAAAATTTTGATTAACCCATGGTGAGCTAGCTGCTCTGGATTTCCTGCTTTTACTTTAGTATTTGATTTAATGAGGGACTGTAGGAGGAAGTAGGGAATGCTGAGCTTCTAAGGGGTTGGAGTGTCCATGCCATACCTTAATTCATGCATGATTCTAAATTCATAACCATATACAATGTTGTACCTCCCCTCATAGGAAATATACTTAATTATTTGATAGCTAATGTCGTCCCAAGGGTATGGTATCCTAGCTCTTCTTATGCCATTTTTATCTTCTACAGGGGTTTCATTGTTTTGGAAGAAGCTTTTCTTAGTAGCCTGGCCAATTGGTTTTTCATCCTTACTCCAAGGCAACCCAAGAGGAAGGGTAGAGACCCTACTAGTAAATTCAGGGGTTACCTCCATGGAAAGGCCTCTAAAGGTGACAGTGGCATGTGTTCTACTGTGAGGGACCAAAGAGTGGGCAAATTATTGAGCAATTTCCTCATCAAACCCTCATAATTTCTCAAAAAAGTTCATCCAATCTGCTCTTATGAATATGTCCACTACTTGGCGATGTGCATGGAGCTTGGAGGAGTTGGTGGGCTCCTTCCTCATACAACCTCTTGTCATTTTGTTTATGCTTCTTTGGGAAACAAAATGAGAGACAACAATTTTTGAAGAAAAATTGAGAAACAGAGAGACTGTGTTTTTTCAAGAAATAAGTAGAAATTATGTTATGTGTTTCCTCCACCTAAAGGCTTTATTTCCCCTTAAAAATTTAACCACTACTTGAATATTTTTATATTCAATGGGGGTATGCATAGAAAATACCTCCTCAGCCCGAGAATTGTGCTAAAACCTATGTTTTCTCCCTTTGAAACCACTCTCTAGCCCTCCTATAGAAAATTGTTGTCCCTCCTGTAGGATTCTTGTAGGTTCTCTTGTAGAACCTGTAAATGCTCCTGTAGACAATACCAAGAGCAAGAATATGGGAGAGATCAATGGATCATGATGGTTACCACGCTGAGGGAGCACGAGGAGATTGCAAGAGTAGAGTTTTTAGGAGAGAATGAAGGAAAAGGTGGTGAGAGTGGTCGAGGAGGAGTACTTATTGTTGTTTATGGATATTTCTAGTGATGGAGGGTGAGATGGCCAAGCGTACATTGGCCCCATTTAGACTATTGGTCCCCAGGTGCCTTGTCATCATGGCCTTTTCCTCATAATCATCCCACATGATTACATCGGAGTTCACAATACGTCCACTACCTGTCCTTGACATCTCTCTTGAGTTGACTGTGCACACGTGTGGGTGACATCTTCGGATGAGTGAAGTCAACTAGATGAAGGTGGCCAAGTTAACTGGCCACCTCTCCCTTGTTCAACTTGAACCATCTCATTGTTGTTGCATGCTTTCTAATTATACAAATGCAAATAGAGCAGCAGGTTAGTTACTTACCTGAGATCTGAATGTATTTGTTGTCGATGCTGTGGCTCTTTCTCTCTGCTGCACACCTTTGTTTCCTTTGATGCATGCTATCTGCTTGTTGATGTGTGGCTATACTTTTTGCAGGTTCCTCTCTGGCTGGATTTGATCTATAGGTGTCTTCTTCAACCTTCATATTTTCACCCTCTTGCTGTTGATGCTGAATTTTAATGGGATCAACTGCTACAGGAATTCCCACAGGAGCTCCTGTAGCTGCTTCTCCCTTGAAATCTCAGCTATTTTCTGTGGTTGGAATTGTGAGGATGATGCCAAAAATGAAGATGGAGATGGAGAGGTAATAGTCAGGCTTTAGGTGAGGTGGATGGTGCTGCTTCCTTTCTTATTTTTTTGCTTTTTTCTTTTTTCTAAAAAAATGTTTTTTTCTGTGTTTTTTCTTGGGTAGGAAGAGGAATGATTCTTATGATGTGATGTGGGTCTAGAAGTGATGGCAAGGAGGTTTGAAGACTACAGGAGTATTTACAGATCATTTATGAAGCTTCCCTGCCCCTCAAACTTCCTTTTATATCCATTTCTGGCTCTCTATAATTCCTATAGGAGCCTCTTGTAGAAAACACAAAGCCTCCTATACAAAACACAGTTCTTGAAAAAGGAGCATAGTGAAGTGAAAAGAATGTCAAGAATGATGGAGAAAGGTGTGGGAAGGTTGGATAGGTTCTAGTATTGATTTTAGAGCTCCCTTGGCACCTTCTGCTGCTTCCTGTAGTCCTCCTACAAACCTACAATGTAACTGAAAATCCATTTTTCTGTTTCTCTTTTTTTTTTTGAAAACAACTAGGGTGCCTCAGGGAGGTTTTCACCCTAGGCGCCTCCAAGGGAGGTTTTCACCCAGGGATCTTATTTTATTTCTTCTCTTTTTTTTGACATCACTGAGCCACCTCAGGGGAGGTTTTCAACCCAATGATGGGACTCAAGTGCCTCATGGAGGTTTTCACTTGAGTTCTTATTTTTTTATTGTTTTTTCTTTTTCTTCAGTGAGTGGGTGAAGTGGAGGCTAAGACATGTTCCACTACCATCACTGTTTTATTAAAATATTCAATGAACTCTCGCTTAGAGAGGGGTTTCTTGGAGACTTTCAACCGATTTCCATTGACAAGCGTGGGGATGGCCTCACCATTAATGGTTCTAATCAGAATGGAACCATTGTCACTACATTTCTCCACAGTGTAGGGTCCCAGCCATCTTGTCCTTAGATTGCCCTTGAAATCTTTATATCTTCAATCATAGAGTAGTGCCTAATCTCCCTCTTGGAATTTCTTCTCCTTGATGTTTTTTTCATGCCATATCTTTCTATAAAGTTGAACTACCTCTGTATGGAGAAGGGCCTACATTCTGTGTTCATCCAATCCATTGAGCTGAAGTAATATTTCTTTTTGTGCATGGCTGAGGTCTAGGTCTAGCTGGGCTTCCATCCTCAGGGTATTGGATTCAAAATCTATTGACAGCAAAGCTTTCTTCCCATAGACCAGATCATAGTGTGTGAACCCTGTAGTGGTCTTCCATGTTGTGTTGTAGGCTTAAGTGGCCTCAACTAATTTGTCTACCCAGTATTTTTGGCTGCTACTCACTACTTGTGTCAAGATCCCTTCCAATGCTCTATTAGTGACCTCCACCTGCCCATTAGCTTGTGGATGATAAGGGGTGGAAGTCCTGTGCTTGATTCTATGATGTGTGAGCAGGTCTTCAATAAAATTGGGAGTGAACTAGCTACCTTCATCTATGACCAACTCTCTTGGATACCTGAACTTGTAGAATATGTTCTCTCTCAAAAATTCAGCTACTTTTTCCTTTGTTGTTGCTTTTATTACTTTTGTCTCTGCCGACTTTGTCAGGTAATTGGTGCACATAATGATGTTTTTCTTCCACTCTAAAGGAGGGCTGGTAGGACCCACAAAGTCCATGCCTCACTTCTCAAATGGCTCAAAGATCACTTGAGGTTGCATGGTCATTTCATCCTCTGGAGTAGGTTTCCCCATCCTCTGACATCAATCACACTAGCTAGTATATCTACTCACATCCTGATGAAGAGTGGACCAGTAGTAGCTTGTTTGCAATATCTTGAAGGCAGTTCTTTTTGCTCCAAAATGACCTCCACAAGGCCCATCATGATAGGTCAGGAGGATGTCAAAGATCTATTGCTTAAATAACATAGAACACACACAACAGCACATGATTCTGTAATACCTTTTGTTTAATAAATCTTCAACTGATGTCACTCATAGGGTGATTATTAGATCAAGTGGTATCAAAGATCTAGGTTGTAAGGTTAGACAAGCTTGTGTTGGTTTAGCTATGAATGATCACTAGATCAAAGCTCAAATTAGGAGAAGGATATTTGGTGGAAACTAATCCTGAAATTGGGAGAGTCTATTCTTAGAAGACAATGTCAGAGGAAGGTTCTATAGGGCCAGACCCTCAATTCATAGAAAGTTTCCTAGCTATATAGTCTATGGTAGAAGAAATGTATAGGGACTTTAGAAAGCATAAGGATGAAGATTCATCAGGCTCTAAACAAGATAAAGAAGAAGATGAATCTCATTCCCATGACCACTCAAAAGGGAAAGGGAAAGAAGAAAGCTTTCCTACACCTCCTAATAGCCCTGTGCATAATAACAAAGCATCTTTGATTAAACTACATGTTAAATTTGATTTGCCTATACATGATAGAGAGCTAAATGTTGAAAAGTTGGACAATTGGAGTAGACAAATTGATGTGTATTGCAAAGTACAGAACATAGAATCAGACAAGAGTAAGATTTAGGTGGCAACCCTATGCCTAGGAGGCACTGCCTTGGTTTGGTAGGAAGGTAGAACCCAAGCTGATATGAAGAAGCATGGTAAGACCATCTCTGTCTGGAGTGAATTTGTTGCTACAATCAGAAAGTAGTTCTATCCATTGGCCTACATGTAACAAGCCATGATGAGTTGGCAAACCCTTCGGCAGTTGAAAGGGAAAAGTGTGCAAGAGTATACTCAAGAGTTCAGAAAGAGAGCATTGATGTTGGGTATCTCATTAGACTCACGAGAAACTCTTTTGAAGTACATTGGTGGTCTACATAGCTACATGAGGCATACCATCCTCATGTTTAATCCCACTAGTATAGATGAGGTATCTGTACAAGCTACTCATCTAGAAGCTAGAGGAAAGAATGGAAATCCAGAAATTTGGGGACCATCCCAACCCACTATAAGCAAGAGCAAGGAGAAAATAAAGTAGAAGTGGAAAGCAAGGAAGGCTAACACTGCATAAAAAGGCAAAGCTTCATGCACTCACTGTGAAAAGGAGGGGCACGATGATGAGCACTGTTGGATTCTGCATCCAGAGCTGAGGCCTAAGAAGTCAGAGGGCAAGAAAAAGAAGATTGCTGCAGCTATTCAGAAAGATTTGGGGTCAGACTCGAGAGATGAAACAATCATTGCATCCACTGGTATAAAAGGTAAGAATTTTGAAGCATTTACTAGTAATTCTGTTCAATCTGTTATTGATGAAGAACATG